>CM050171.1:120422271-120728132 GCA_027410445.1 Discoglossus pictus
ACTTATTGAGACTGCCCTCTAATGTATGACACTGCTGTATACTTATTGAGACCGCCCTCTAATGTATGACACTGCTGTATACTTATTGAGACCGCCCTCTAATGTGTGACACTGCTGTATACTTATTGAGACCGCCCTCTAATGTGTGACACTGCTGTATACTTATTGAGACCGCCCTCTAATGTGTGACACTGCTGTATACTTATTGAGACCGCCCTCTAATGTGTGACACTGCTGTATACTTATTGAGACCCGCCTCTATGTGTGACACTGCTGTATACTTATTGAGATGCCCTCTAATGTATGACACTGCTGTATACTTATTGAGACGCCCTCTAATGTGTGACACTGCTGTATACTTATTGAGACCGCCTCTAATGTGTGACACTGCTATACTTATTGAGACGCCCTCTAATGTGTGACACTGCAGTATACTTATTGAGACCGCCCTCTAATGTGTGACACTGCTGTATACTTATTGAGACGCCCTCTAATGTGTGACACTGCTGTATACTTATTGAGACCACCCTCTAATTGTGTGACACTGCTGTATACTTATTGAGACCCCTCTAATGTGGACACTGCTGTATACTTATTGAGACCGCCCTCTAATGTGTGACACTGCTGTATACTTATTGAGACCGCCCTCTAATGTGTGACACTGCTGTATACTTATTGAGACCGCCCTCTAATGTGTGACACTGCTGTATACTTATTGAGACCGCCCTCTAATGTGTGACACTGCTGTATTACTTATTGAGACCGACCCTCTTAATGTGTGACATGCTGTATACTTATTGAGACCGCCCTCTAATGTGTGACACTGCTGTATACTTATTGAGACCGCCCTCTAATGTGTGACACTGCTGTATACTTATTGAGACCGCCCTCTAATGTGTGACACTGCTGTATACTTATTGAGACCGCCCTCTAATGTGTGACACTGCTGTATACTTATTGAGACCGCCCTCTAATGTGTGACACTGCTGTATACTTATTGAGACGCCCTCTAATGTGTGACACTGCTGTATACTTATTGAGACCGCCCTCTAATGTGTGACACTGCTGTATACTTATTGAGACCGCTCTAATGTGTGACACTGCTATATACTTATTGAGACCCCCTCTAATGTGTGACACTGCTGTATACTTATTGAGACCGCCCTCTAATGTTGACACTGCTGTATACTTATTGAGACCCCTCTAATGTGTGACACTGCTGTATACTTATTGAGACCGCCCTCTAATGTTGACACTGCTGTATACTTATTGAGATGCCCTCTAATGTGTGACACTGCTGTATACTTATTGAGACGCCCTCTAATGTGTGACACTGCTGTATACTTATTGAGACGCCCTCTAATGTGTGACACTGCTGTATACTTATTGAGACACCCTCTAATGTGTGACACTGCTGTATACTTATTGAGACCCTCTAATGTGTGACACTGCTGTATACTTATTGAGACGCCCTCTAATGTGTGACACTGCTGTATACTTATTGAGAGCCCTCTAATGTGTGACACTGCTGTATACTTATTGAGACCGCCCTCTAATGTGTGACACTGCTGTATACTTATTGAGACCGCCCTCTAATGTGTGACACTGCTGTATACTTATTGAGACCGCCCTCTAATGTGTGACATGCTGTATACTTATTGAGACCGCCCTCTAATGTGTGACACTGCTGTATACTTATTGAGACGCCCTCTAATGTTGACACTGCTGTATACTTATTGAGACCGCCCTCTAATGTGTGACACTGCTGTATACTTATTGAGACCTGCCCTCTAATGTATGACACTACTGTATACTTATTGAGACCGCCCTCTAATGTGTGACACTGCTGTATACTTATTGAGACCTGCCCTCTAATGTATGACACTGCTGTATACTTATTGAGACGCCCTCTAATGTGTGACACTGCTGTATACTTATTGAGACGCCCTCTAATGTGTGTGACACTGCTGTATACTTATTGAGACGCCCTCTAATGTATGACACTGCTGTATACTTATTGAGACCGCCCTCTAATGTGTGACACTGCTGTATACTTATTGAGACGCCTCTAATGTGTGACACTGCTGTATACTTATTGAGACCGCCCTCTAATGTGTGACACTGCTGTATACTTATTGAGACGCCCTCTAATGTGTGACACTGCTGTATACTTATGAGACCGCCCTCTATGTGTGACACTGCTGTATACTTATTGAGACGCCCTCTAATGTGTGACACTGCTGTATACTTATTGAGACCGCCCTCTAATGTGTGACACTGCTGTATACTTATTGAGACCCCTCTAATGTGTGACACTGCTGTATACTTATTGAGACCGCCCTCTAATGTGTGACACTGCTGTATACTTATTGAGACCGCCCTCTAATGTGTGACACTGCTGTATACTTATTGAGACCGCCCTCTAATGTGTGACACTGCTGTATACTTATTGAGCACCCCTCTAATGTGTGACACTGCTGTATACTTATTGAGACCGCCCTCTAATGTGTGACACTGCTGTATACTTATTGAGACCGCCCTCTAATGTGTGACACTGCTGTATACTTATTGAGACCGCCCTCTAATGTGTGACACTGCTGTATACTTATTGAGACCACCCTCTAATGTGTGACACTGCTGTATACTTATTGAGACCGCCCTCTAATGTGTGACACTGCTGTATACTTATTGAGACCCCCTCTAATGTGTGACACTGCTGTATACTTATTGAGACCGCCCTCTAATGTGTGACACTGCTGTATACTTATTGAGACCGCCCTCTAATGTGTGACACTGCTGTATACTTATTGAGACCCCTCTAATGTGTGACACTGCTGTATACTTATTGAGACCGCCCTCTAATGTGTGACACTGCTGTATACTTATGAGACCGCCCTCTAATGTGTGACACTGCTGTATACTTATTGAGACCGCCCTCTAATGTGTGACACTGCTGTATACTTATTGAGACCGCCCTCTAATGTGTGACACTGCTGTATACTTATTGAGACAATCCTCTAATGTGTGACACTGCTGTATACTTATTGAGAACGCCCTCTAATGTGTGACACTGCTGTATACTTATTGAGACCGCCCTCTAATGTGTGACACTGCTGTATACTTATTGAGACCGCCCTCTAATGTGTGACACTGCTGTATACTTATTGAGACCCCCCCTCTAATGTGTGACACTGCTGTATACTTATTGAGACCGCCCTCTAATGTGTGACACTGCTGTATACTTATTGAGACCGCCCTCTAATGTGTGACACTGCTGTATACTTATTGAGACCGCCCTCTAATGTGTGACACTGCTGTATACTTATTGAGACTGCCCTCTAATGTGTGACACTGCTGTATACTTATTGAGACCGCCCTCTAATGTGTGACACTGCTGTATACTTATTGAGACCGCCCTCTAATGTGTGACACTGCTGTATACTTATTGAGACGCCCTCTAATGTGTGACACTGCTGTATACTTATTGAGACCGCCCTCTAATGTGTGACACTGCTGTATACTTATTGAGACCGCCCTCTAATGTGTGACACTGCTGTATACTTATTGAGACCCTCTAATGTATGTGACACTGCTGTATACTTATTGAGACGCCCTCTAATGTGTTGACACTGCTGTATACTTATTGAGACCGCCCTCTTATGTGTGACACTGCTGTATACTTATTGAGACGCCCTCTAATGTGTGACACTGCTGTATACTTATTGAGACCGCCCTCTAATGTGTGACACTGCTGTATACTTATTGAGACTGCCCTCTAATGTGTGACACTGCTGTATACTTATTGAGACCGCCCTCTAATGTGTGACACTGCTGTATACTTATTGAGACGCCCTCTAATGTGTGACACTGCTGTATACTTATTGAGACCGCCCTCTAATGTGTGACACTGCTGTATACTTATTGAGACCTGCCCTCTAATGTGTGACACTGCTGTATACTTATTGAGACCCCTCTAATGTGTGACACTGCTGTATACTTATTGAGACCCCTCTAATGTGTGACACTGCTGTATACTTATTGAGACGCCCTCTAATGTGTGACACTGCTGTATACTTATTGAGACCGCACCTCTAATGTGTGACACTGCTGTATACTTATTGAGACCTCCCTCTAATGTGTGACACTGCTGTATACTTATTGAGACCGCCCTCTAATGTGTGACACTGCTGTATACTTATTGAGACCTCCCTCTAATGTGTGACACTGCTGTATACTTATTGAGACGCCTCTAATGTGTGACTCTGCTGTTATACTTATTGAGACCGCCCTCTAATGTGTGACACTGCTGTATACTTATTGAGACCGCCCTCTAATGTGTGACACTGCTGTATACTTATTGAGACAGCCCTCTAATGTGTGACACTGCTGTATACTTTTATGAGACCCCTCTAATGTGTGACACTGCTGTATACTTATTGAGACCCCTCTAATGTGTGACACTGCTGTATACTTATTGAGACCCTCTAATGTGTGACACTGCTGTATACTTATTGAGACCGCCCTCATAATGTGTGACACTGCTGTATACTTATTGAGACGCCCTCTAATGTGTGACACTGCTGTATACTTATTGAGACCGCCCTCTAATGTGTGACACTGCTGTATACTTATTGAGACCCTCTAATGTGTGACACTGCTGTATACTTATTGAGACCGCCTCTAATGTGTGACACTGCTGTATACTTATTGAGACCCCCTCTAATGTGACACTGCTGTAACTTATTGAGACGCCTCTAATGTGTGACACTGCTGTATACTTATTGAGACCCCCTCTAATGTGTGACACTGCTGTATACTTATTGACCCCTCTAATGTGTGACACAGCTGTATACTTATTGAGACGCCCTCTAATGTGTGACACTGCTGTATACTTATTGAGACCGCCTCTAATGTGTACACTGCTGTATACTTATTGAGACGCCCTCTAATGTGTGACACTGCTGTATACTTATTGAGACATCCCTCTAATGTGTGACACTGCTGTATACTTATTGAGACGCCCTCTATGTGTGACACTGCTGTATACTTATTGAGACCCCTTAATGTGTGACACTGCTGTATACTTATTGAGACCGCCCTCTAATGTGTGACACTGCTGTATACTTATTGAGACGCCCTCTAATGTGTGACACTGCTGTATACTTATTGAGACTGCCCTCTAATGTGTGACACTGCTGTATACTTATTGAGACCGCCCTCTAATGTGTGACACTGCTGTATACTTATTGAGACCGCCCTCTAATGTGTGACACTGCTGTATACTTATTGAGACCGCCCTCTAATGTGTGACACTGCTGTATACTTATTGAGACCGCCTCTAATGTGTGACACTGCTGTATACTTATTGAGATCCCTCTAATTGTGACACTGCTGTATACTTATTGAGACCGCCCTCTAATGTGTGACACTGCTGTATACTTATTGAGACCCCTCTAATGTGTGACACTGCTGTATACTTATTGAGACCGCCTCTAATGTGTGACACTGCTGTATACTTATTGAGACCGCCCTCTAATGTGTGACACTGCTGTATACTTATTGAGATCGCCCTCTAATGTGTGACACTGCTGTATACTTATTGAGACCCCTCTAATGTGTGACACTGCTGTATACTTATTGAGACCCCTCTAATGTGTGACACTGCTGTATACTTATTGAGACCCCTCTAATGTGTGACACTGCTGTATACTTATTGAGACCGCCCTCTAATGTGTGACACTGCTGTATACTTATTGAGACCTCCCTCTAATGTGTGACACTGCTGTATACTTATTGAGACCGCCCTCTAATGTTGTGACACTGCTGTATACTTATTGAACGCCTCTAATTGTGACACTGCTGTATACTTATTGAGACCTCCCTCTAAGTGTGACACTGCTGTATACTTATTGAGACCGCCCTCTAATGTGTGACACTGCTGTATACTTATTGAGACCGCCCTCTAATGTATGTGACACTGCTGTATACTTATTGAGACCCCTCTAATGTGTGACACTGCTGTATACTTATTGAGACTCCCTCTAATGTGTGACACTGCTGTATACTTATTGAGACGCCTCTAATGTGTGACACTGCTGTATACTTATTGAGACCGCCCTCTAATGTGTGACACTGCTGTATACTTATTGAGACCGCCCTCTAATGTGTGACACTGCTGTATACTTATTGAGACCGCCCTCTAATGTGTGACACTGCTGTATACTTATTGAGACCGCCCTCTAATGTGTGACACTGTGTATACTTATTGAGACGCCCTCTAATGTGTGACACTGCTGTATACTTATTGAGACCTCCCTCTAATGTGTGACACTGCTGTATACTTATTGAGACCCTCTAATGTGTGACACTGCTGTATACTTATTGAGACCGCCCTCTAATGTGTGACACTGCTGTATACTTATTGAGACCGCCCTCTAATGTGTGACACTGCTGTATACTTATTGAGACCGCCCTCTAATGTGTGACAACTGCTGTATACTTATTGAGACCGCCCTCTAATGTTGACACTGCTGATACTTATTGAGACCGCCCTCTAATGTGTGACACTGCTGTTATACTTATTGAGACCTCCTCTAATGTGTGACACTGCTGTATACTTATTGAGACCTGCCCTCTAATGTGTGACACTGCTGTATACTTATTGAGACCGCCCTCTAATGTATGACACTGCTGTATACTTATTGAGACCGACCTCTAATGTGTGACACTGCTGTATACTTATTGAGACGCCTCTAATGTGTGACACTGCTGTATACTTATTGAGACCGCCCTCTAATGTGTGACTGCTGTATACTTATTGAGACCGCCCTCTAATGTGTGACACTGCTGTATACTTATTGAGACCCCTCTAATGTGTGACACTGCTGTATACTTATTGAGACCGCCCTCTAATGTGTGACACTGCTGTATACTTATTGAGACGCCCTCTAATGTGTGACACTGCTGTATACTTATTGAGACCCCCCTCTAATGTGTGACACTGCTGCATACTTATTGAGACTACGCCCTCTAATGTGTGACACTGCTGTATACTTATGAGACCGCCCTCTAATGTGTGACACTGCTGTATAACTTATTGAGACCCGCCCTCTAATGTGTGACACTGCTGTATACTTATTGAGACTGCCCTCTAATGTGTGACACTGCTGTATACTTATTGAGACCGCCCTCTAATGTGTGACCACTGCTGTATTACTTATTGACCGCCCTCTAAATTTGTGACACTGCTGTATACTTATAGAGACCTGCCCTCTAATGTGTGACACTGCTGCTATACTTATTGAGACCGCCCTCTAATGTGTGACACTGCTGTATACTTATTGAGACTACGCCCTCTAATGTGTGACACTGCTGTATACTTATTGAGACCGCCCTCTAATGTGTGACACTGCTGTATACTATTGAGACCTCCCTCTAATGTGTGACACTGCTGTTACTTATTGAGACCACGCCCTCTAATGTGTGACACTGCTGATATACTTATTGAGACTCCCCCTCTATGTGTGACACTGCTGTATACTTATTGAGACCCCTCTAATGTGTGACACTGCTGTATACTTATTGAGACGCCCTCTAATGTGTGACACTGCTGTATACTTATTGAGACCGCCCTCTAATGTGTGACACTGCTGTATACTTATTGAGACCGCCCTCTAATGTGTGACACTGCTGTATACTTATTGAGACCGCCCTCTAATGTGTGACATGCTGTATACTTATTGAGACCGCCTCTAATGTGGACACTGCTGTATACTTATTGAGACTCTCTAATGTGTGACACTGCTGTATACTTATTGAGCCGCCCTCTAATGTGTGACACTGCTGTATACTTATTGAGACCGCCCTCTAATGTGTGACACTGCTGTATACTTATTGAGACGCCCTCTAATGTGTGACACTGCTGTATACTTATTGAGACACCCCTCTAATGTGACACTGCTGTATACTTATTGAGACGCCCTCTAATGTGTGACACTGCTGTATACTTATTGAGACGCCCTCTAATGTGTGACACTGCTGTATACTTATTGAGACCCCTCTAATGTGTGACACTGCTGTATACTTATTGAGACCGCCCTCTAATGTGTGACACTGCTGTATACTTATTGAGACGCCCTCTAATGTGTGACACTGCTGTATACTTATTGAGACCCCCTCTAATGTGTGACACTGCTGTATACTTATTGAGACCGCCCTCTAATGTGTGACACTGCTGTATACTTATTGAGAGCGCTAATGTGTGACACTGCTGTATACTTATTGAGACGCCCTCTAATGTGTGACACTGTGTATACTTATTGAGACCCCTCTAATGTGTGACACTGCTGTATACTTATTGAGACCCCCTCTAATGTGTGACACTGCTGTATACTTATTGAGACGCCCTCTAATGTGTGACACTGCTGTATACTTATTGAGACCTCCTCTAATGTGTGACACTGCTGTATACTTATTGAGCCCCTCTAATGTGTGACACTGCTGTATACTTATTGAGACGCCCTCTAATGTGTGACACTGCTGTATACTTATTGAGACCGCCCTCTAATGTGTGACACTGCTGTATACTTATTGAGACGCCTCTAATGTGGACACTGCTGTATACTTATTGAGACGCCCTCTAATGTGTGACACTGCTGTATACTTATTGAGACTCCCTCTAATGTGTGACACTGCTGTATACTTATTGAGACCGCCCTCTAATGTGTGACACTGCTGTATACTTATTGAGACCTGCCCTCTAATGTGTGACACTGCTGTATACTTATTGAGACGCCTCTAATGTGTGACACTGCTGTATACTTATTGAGACCGCCCTCTAATGTGTGACACTGCTGTATACTTATTGAGACCGCCCTCTAATGTGTGACACTGCTGTATACTTATTGAGACCTCCCTCTAATGTGTGACACTGCTGTATACTTATTGAGACCGCCCTCTAATGTGTGACACTGCTGTATACTTATTGAGACCCCCCTCTAATGTGTGACACTGCTGTATACTTATTGAGACCGCCCTCTAATGTGTGACACTGCTGTATACTTATTGAGACCGCCCTCTAATGTGTGACACTGCTGTATACTTATTGAGACCGCCCTCTAATGTGTGACACTGCTGTATACTTATTGAGACCACCTCTAATGTGTGACACTGCTGTATCTTATTGAGACCGCCTCTAATGTGTGACACTGCTGTATACTTATTGAGACCGCCTCTAATGTGTGACACTGCTGTATACTTATTGAGACGCCCTCTAATGTGTGACACTGCTGTATACTTATTGAGACCGCCCTCTAATGTGTGACACTGCTGTATACTTATTGAGACCGCCCTCTAATGTGTGACACTGCTGTATACTTATTGAGACCGCCCTCTAATGTGTGACACTGCTGTATACTTATTGAGACCGCCCTCTAATGTGTGACACTGCTGTTATACTTATTGAGACCGCCCTCTAATGTGTGACACTGCTGTATACTTATTGAGACCGCCCTCTAATGTGTGACACTGCTGTATACTTATTGAGACCGCCCTCTAATGTGTGACACTGCTGTATACTTATTGAGACCCCCTCTAATGTGTGACACTGCTGTATACTTTTGAGACCGCCCTCTAATGTGTGACACTGCTGTATACTTATTGAGACCGCCCTCTAATGTGTGACACTGCTGTATACTTATTGAGACGCCCTCTAATGTGTGACACTGCTGTATACTTATTGAGACGCCCTCTAATGTGTGACACTGCTGTATACTTATTGAGACCGCCCTCTAATGTGTGACACTGCTGTATACTTATTGAGACCGCCCTCTAATGTGTGACACTGCTGTATAATTATTGAGACCGCCCTCTAATGTGTGACACTGCTGTATACTTATTGAGACGCCCTCTAATGTGTGACACTGCTGTATACTTATTGAGACCGCCCTCTAATGTGTGACACTGCTGTATACTTATTGAGACCGCCCTCTAATGTGTGACACTGCTGTATACTTATTGAGACTCCCTCTAATGTATGACACTGCTGTATACTTATTGAGACCGCCCTCTAATGTGTGACACTGCTGTATACTTATTGAGACCCCCTCTAATGTGTGACACTGCTGTATACTTATTGAGACCGCCCTCTAATGTGTGACACTGCTGTATACTTATTGAGACCGCCCTCTAATGTGTGACACTGCTGTATATTATTGAGACCGCCTCTAATGTGTGACACTGCTGTATACTTATTGAGACCGCCCTCTAATGTGTGACACTGCTGTATACTTATTGAGACCGCCCTCTAATGTGTGACACTGCTGTATACTTATTGAGACCGCCCTCTAATGTGTGACACTGCTGTATACTTATTGAGACCACCCTCTAATGTATGACACTGCTGTATACTTATTGAGACCGCCCTCTAATGTGTGACACTGCTGTATACTTATTGAGACCACCCTCTAATGTATGACACTGCTGTATACTTATTGAGACCGCCCTCTAATGTGTGACACTGCTGTATACTTATTGAGACCGCCCTCTAATGTGTGACACTGCTGTATACTTATTGAGACCGCCCTCTATGTGTGACACTGCTGTATACTTATTGAGACCGCCCTCTAATGTGTGACACTGCTGATACTTATTGAGACCGCCCTCTAATGTGTGACACTGCTGTATACTTATTGAGACGCCCTCTAATGTGTGACACTGCTGTATACTTATTGAGACCTCCCTCTAATGTGTGACACTGCTGTATACTTATTGAGACCGCCCTCTAATGTGTGACACTGCTGTATACTTATTGAGACCATCCTCTAATGTGTGACACTGCTGTATACTTATTGAGACCTCCCTCTAATGTGTGACACTGCTGTATACTTATTGAGACCGCCCTCTAATGTGTGACACTGCTGTATACTTATTGAGACCGCCCTCTAATGTGTGACACTGCTGTATACTTATTGAGACCTCCCTCTAATGTGTGACACTGCTGTATACTTATTGAGACGCCCTCTAATGTGTGACACTGCTGTATACTTATTGAGACCGCCCTCTAATGTGTGACACTGCTGTATACTTATTGAGACCGCCCTCTAATGTGTGACACTGCTGTATACTTATTGAGACCGCCCTCTAATGTGTGACACTGCTGTATACTTATTGAGACCGCCCTCTAATGTGTGACACTGCTGTATACTTATTGAGACCGCCCTCTAATGTGTGACCTGCTGTATACTTATTGAGACCGCCCTCTAATGTGTGACCTGCTGTATACTTATTGAGACGCCCTCTAATGTGTGACACTGCTGTATACTTATTGAGACCCCTCTAATGTGTGACACTGCTGTATACTTATTGAGACCGCCCTCTAATGTGTGACACTGCTGTATACTTATTGAGACCGCCTCTAATGTGTGACACTGCTGTTATACTTATTGAGACCACCCTCTAATGTGTGACATGCTGTATACTTATTGAGACCGCCCTCTGTGTATGACACTGCTGTATACTTATTGGACCGCCCTCTAATGTGTGACACTGCTGTATACTTATTGAGACCGCCCTCTAATGTGTGACACTGCTGTATACTTATTGAGACGCCCTCTAATGTGTGACACTGCTGTATACTTATTGAGACCCCTCTAATGTGTGACTGCTGTATACTTATTGAGACCGCCCTCTAATGTGTGACACTGTATACTTATTGAGACCCCTCTAATGTGTGACACTGCTGTATACTTATTGAGACCTCCCTCTAATGTATGACACTGCTGTATACTTATTGAGACGCCCTCTAATGTGTGACACTGCTGTATACTTATTGAGACCGCCCTCTAATGTGTGACACTGCTGTATACTTATTGAGAACCGCCCTCTAATGTGTGACACTGCTGTATACTTATTGAGACCGCCCTCTAATGTGTGACACTGCTGTATACTTATTGAGACCTCCCTCTAATGTGTGACACTGCTGTATACTTATGAGACGCCTCTAATGTGTGACACTGGTATACTTATTGAGACCCCCTCTAATGTGTTACATGCCTGTATACTTATTGAACCGCCCCTCTAATGTGTGACACTGCTGTATACTTATTGAGACCGCCTCTAATGTGTGACACTGCTGTATACTTATTGAGACCAGCCTCTCTAATGTGTGACACTGCTGTATACTTATGAGACCAGCCCTCTAATGTGTGACACTGCTGTATACTTATTGAGACGCCCTCTAATGTGTGACACTGCTGTATACTTATTGAGACCGCCCTCAATGTGTGCCACTGCTGTATACTTATTGAGACCGCCCTCTATGTGTGACACTGCTGATACTTATTGAGACGCCCCTCTAATGTGTGACACTGCTGTATACTTATTGAGACCGCCCTCTAATGTGTGACACTGCTGTATACTTATTGTGACTGCCCTCTAATGTTTGAACACTGCTGTATACTTATTGAGACGCCCTCTAATGTGTGACACTCGCTGTATACTTATTGAGACGCCCCCTCTAATGTGTGACACTGCTGTATACTTATTGAGACTGCCCTCTAATGTGTGACACTGCTGTATACTTATTGAGACTCCCTCTAATGTGTGACATGCTGTATACTTATTGAGACCGCCCTCTAATGTGTGACACTGCTGTATACTTATTGAGACCGCCCTCTACTGTGTGACACTGCTGTATACTTATTGAGACCGCCCTCTAATGTGTGACACTGCTGTATACTTATTGAGACCCCCTCTAATGTGTGACACTGCTGTATACTTATTGAGACTGCCCTCTAATGTGTGACACTGCTGTATACTTATTGAGACCCTCTAATGTGTGACACTGCTGTATACTTATTGAGACCTCCCTCTAATGTGTGACACTGCTGTATATTATTGAGAGCCTCTAATGTGTGACACTGCTGTATACTTATTGAGACGCCCTCTAATGTGTGACACTGCTGTATACTTATTGAGAGCCCTCTAATGTGTGACACTGCTGTATACTTATTGAGACGCCCTCTAATGTGTGACACTGCTGTATACTTATTGAGACCCCTCTAATGTGTGACACTGCTGATACTTATTGAGACCGCCCTCTAATGTGGACACTGCTGTATACTTATTGAGACCCCTCTAATGTGTGACACTGCTGTATACTTATTGAGACGCCCTCTAATGTGTGACACTGCTGTATACTTATTGAGACTGCCCTCTAATGTGTGACACTGCTGTATACTTATTGAGACCGCCCTCTAATGTGTGACACTGCTGTATACTTATTGAGACCCCTCTAATGTGTGACACTGCTGTATACTTATTGAGACCGCCCTCTAATGTGTGACACTGCTATATACTTATTGAGACCGCCCTCTAATGTGGACACTGCTGTATACTTATTGAGACCGCCTCTAATGTGACACTGCTGTATACTTATTGAGATCTCCCTCTAATGTGTGACACTGCTGTATACTTATTGAGACGCCCTCTAATGTGTGACACTGCTGTATACTTATTGAGACCGCCCTCTAATGTGTGACACTGCTGTATACTTATTGAGACCAGCCCCTCTAATGTGTGACACTGCTGTAATACTTATTGAGACCGCCCTCTAATGTGTGACACTGCTGTATACTTATTGAGACGCCCTCTAATGTGTGACACTGCTGTATACTTATTGAGACAGCCCTCTAATGTGTGACACTGCTGTATACTTATTGAGACCGCCCTCTAATGTGTGACACTGCCTGTATACTTATTGAGACCGCCCTCTAATGTGTGACACTGCTGTATACTTATTGAGACTCGCCCTCTAATGTGTGACACTGCTGTATACTTATTGAGACCGCCCCTCTAATGTGTGACACTGCTGTATACTTATTGAGACCGCCCTCTAATGTGTGACACTGCTGTATACTTATTGAGACCGCCCCTCTAATGTGTGACACTGCTGTATACTTATTGAGACCTGCCCTCTAATGTGTGACACTGCTGTATACTTATTGAGACCGCCCTCTAATGTGTGACACTGCTGTATACTTATTGAGACTGCCCTCTAATGTGTGACACTGCTGTATACTTATGAGGACCTGCCCTCTAATGTAATGACCACTGCTGTATATTATTGAGACCTGCCCTCTAATGTGTGACACTGCTGTATACTTATTGAGACTGCCCTCTTATGTGTGACACTGCTGTATACTTATTGAGACGCCCTCTAATGTGTGACACTGCTGTATACTTAGTGAGACCAGCCCTCTAATGTGTGACACTGCTGTATACTTATTGAGACCCCCCCTCTAATGTGTGACACTGCTGTATACTTATTGAGACCGCCCTCTAATGTGTGACACTGCTGTATACTTATTGAGACTGCCCTCTAATGTGTGACACTGCTGTATACTTATTGAGACTGCCCTCTAATGTGTGACACTGCTGTATACTTATTGAGACCGCCCCTCTAATGTGTGACACTGCTGTATACTTATGAGACCGCCCCTCTAATGTGTGACACTGCTGTATACTTATTGAGACCGCCCTCTAATGTGTGACACTGCTGTATACTTATTGAGACCGCCCTCTAATGTGTGACACTGCTGTATACTTATTGAGACCGCCCTCTAATGTGTGACACTGCTGTATACTTATTGAGACCGCCCTCTAATGTGTGACACTGCTGTATACTTATTGAGACCGCCCTCTAATGTATGACACTGCTGTATACTTATTGAGACCGCCCCTCTAATGTGTGACACTGCTGTATACTTATTGAGACCGCCCTCTAATGTGTGACACTGCTGTATACTTATTGAGACCGCCCTCTAATGTGTGACACTGCTGTATACTTATTGAGACCGCCCTCTAATGTGTGACACTGCTGTATACTTATTGAGACCGCACTCTAATGTGTGACACTGCTGTATACTTATTGAGACCGCCCTCTAATGTGTGACACTGCTGTATACTTATTGAGACCGCCCTCTAATGTGTGACACTGCTGTATACTTATTGATACTGCCCTCTAATGTGTGACACTGCTGTATACTTATTGAGACCGCCCTCTAATGTGACACTGCTGTATACTTATTGAGACCGCCCTCTAATGTGTGACACTGCTGTATATTATTGAGACCGCCCTCTAATGTGTGACACTGCTGTATACTTATTGAGACCCCTCTAATGTGTGAATGCTGTATACTTATGAGACCCTCTAATGTGTGACTGCTTATACTTATTGAGACCGCCCTCTAATGTGTGACACTGCTGTATACTTATTGAGACCGCCCTCTAATGTGTGACACTGCTGTATACTTATTGAGACGCCTCTAATGTGTGACACTGCTGTATTACTTATTGAGACCCCCTCTAATGTGTGACTGCTGTATACTTATTGAGACTGCCTCTATGTGTGACACTGCTGTATACTTATTGAGACCGCCCTCTAATGTGTGACACTGCTGTATACTTATTGAGACCGCCCTCTAATGTGACACTGCTGATGTTATTTGATACCGACCTCTAATGTGTGACACTGCTGTGTATACTTATTGAGACCGCCCTCTAATGTGTGACACTGCTGTATACTTATTTGAGACACCCTCTAATGTGTGACACTGCTGTATACTTTTGAGACCGCCCTCTAATGTGTGACACTTGCTGTATACTTATTGAACGCCCTCTAATGTGTGACACTGCTGTATTTATTGAGATGCCCTCTAATGTGTGACTGCTGTATACTTATGAGACCGCCCTCTAATGTGTGACACTGCTGTTATATTGAGACCACCTCTATGTGTGACACTGCTGTATACTTATTGAGACCGCCCTCTAATGTGTGACACTGCTGCTACTTTTGAGACCCTCTAATGTGTGACATGCTGTATACTTATTGAGACCTCTAATGTGTGACACTGCTGTATACTTATTGAGACCGCCTCTAATGTGTGACACTGCTGTATACTTATTGAGACCCCTCTAATGTATGACACTGCTGTATACTTATTGAGACCGCCCTCTAATGTGTGACACTGCTGTATACTTATTGAGACGCCTCTAATGTGTGACACTGCTGTATACTTATTGAGACCGCCCTCTAATGTGTGACACTGCTGTATACTTATTGAGACCGCCCTCTAATGTGTGACACTACTGTATACTTATTGAGACCGCCCTCTAATGTGTGACACTGCTGTATACTTATTGAGACTGCCCTCTAATGTGTGACACTGCTGTATACTTATTGAGACCGCCCTCTAATGTATGACACTGTTGTATACTTATTGAGACCACCCTCTAATGTATGACACTGCTGTATACTTATTGAGACTGCCCTCTAATGTATGACACTATTGTATACTTATTGAGACCGCCCTCTAATGTGTGACACTGCTGTATACTTATTGAGACCGCCCTCTAATGTATGACACTATTGTATACTTATTGAGACTGCACTCTAATGTGTGACACTGCTGTATACTTATTGAGACCGCCCTCTAATGTGTGACACTGCTGTATACTTATTGAGACCGCCCTCTAATGTTTGACACTGCTGTATACTTATTGAGACTGCCCTCTAATGTATGACACTGCTGTATACTTATTGAGACCGCCCTCTAATGTGTGACACTGCTGTATAATTATTGAGACCGCCCTCTAATGTATGACACTGCTGTATACTTATTGAGACCGCCCTCTAATGTGTGACACTGCTGTATACTTATTGAGTTCGCCCTCTAATGTGTGACACTGCTGTATACTTATTGAGACCATCCTCTAATGTATGACACTGCTGTATACTTATTGAGACCGCCCTCTAATGTGTGACACTGCTGTATACTTATTGAGACCGCCCTCTAATGTGTGACACTACTGTATACTTACTGAGACCGCCCTCTAATGTATGACACTGCTGTATACTTATTGAGACTGCCCTCTAATGTGTGACACTGCTGTATACTTATTGAGACCGCCCTCTAATGTGTGACACTGCTGTATACTTATTGAGACTGCCCTCTAATGTGTGACACTGCTGTATACTTATTGAGACCGCCCTCTAATGTGTGACACTGCTGTATACTTATTGAGTTCGCCCTCTAATGTGTGACACTGCTGTATACTTATTGAGTTCGCCCTCTAATGTGTGACACTGCTGTATACTTATTGAGACCGCCCTCTAATGTGTGACACTGCTGTATAATTATTGAGACCGCCCTCTAATGTATGACACTGCTGTATACTTATTGAGACCGCCCTCTAATGTGTGACACTGCTGTATACTTATTGAGTTCGCCCTCTAATGTGTGACACTGCTGTATACTTACTGAGACCGCCCTCTAATGTATGACACTGCTGTATACTTATTGAGACTGCCCTCTAATGTGTGACACTGCTGTATACTTATTGAGACCGCCCTCTAATGTGTGACACTGCTGTATACTTATTGAGACTGCCCTCTAATGTGTGACACTGCTGTATACTTATTGAGACCGCCCTCTAATGTGTGACACTGCTGTATACTTATTGAGTTCGCCCTCTAATGTGTGACACTGCTGTAATACTTATTGAGTTCGCCCTCTAATGTGTGACACTGCTGTATACTTATTGAGACCGCCCTCTAATGTATGACACTACTGTATACTTATTGAGTTCGCCCTCTAATGTATGACACTGCTGTATACTTATTGAGACCACCCTCTAATGTGTGACACTGCTGTATACTTATTGAGACCGCCCTCTAATGTGTGACACTGCTGTATACTTATTGAGACTGCCCTCTAATGTGTGACACTGCTGTATACTTATTGAGACCACCCTCTAATGTGTGACACTGCTGTATACTTATTGAGACCACCCTCTAATGTGTGACACTGCTGTATACTTATTGAGACTGCCCTCTAATGTGTGACACTGCTGTATACTTATTGAGACTGCCCTCTAATGTGTGACACTGCTGTATACTTATTGAGAGTGCCCTCTAATGTGTGACACTGCTGTATACTTATTGAGAGTGCCCTCTAATGTGTGACACTGCTGTATACTTATTGAGACCGCCCTCTAATGTGTGACACTGCTGTATACTTATTGAGACTGCCCTCTAATGTGTGACACTGCTGTATACTTATTGAGAGTGCCCTCTAATGTGTGACACTGCTGTATACTTATTGAGAGTGCCCTCTAATGTGTGACACTGCTGTATACTTATTGAGACCGCCCTCTAATGTGTGACACTGCTGTATACTTATTGAGACTGCCCTCTAATGTGTGACACTGCTGTATACTTATTGAGACTGCCCTCTAATGTGTGACACTGCTGTATACTTATTGAGTTCGCCCTCTAATGTGTGACACTGCTGTATACTTATTGAGACCGCCCTCTAATGTGTGACACTGCTGTATACTTATTGAGACTGCCCTCTAATGTGTGACACTGCTGTATACTTATTGAGACCGCCCTCTAATGTGTGACACTGCTGTATACTTATTGAGACTGCCCTCTAATGTGTGACACTGCTGTATACTTATTGAGACTGCCCTCTAATGTGTGACACTGCTGTATACTTATTGAGTTCACCCTCTAATGTGTGACACTGCTGTATACTTATTGAGACCCCCCTCTAATGTGTGACACTGCTGTATACTTATTGAGACTGCCCTCTAATGTATGACACTGCTGTATACTTATTGAGACCGCCCTCTAATGTGTGACACTGCTGTATACTTATTGAGTTCGCCCTCTAATGTGTGACACTGCTGTATACTTATTGAGACCTCCCTCTAATGTGTGACACTGCTGTATACTTATTGAGACCGCCCTCTAATGTGTGACACTGCTGTATACTTATTGAGACCTCCCTCTAATGTGTGACACTGCTGTATACTTATTAAGACCTCCCTCTAATGTGTGACACTGCTGTATACTTATTGAGACCGCCCTCTAATGTGTGATAATGCTGTATACTTATTGAGACCGCCCTCTAATGTGTGACACTGCTGTATACTTATTGAGACTGCCCTCTAATGTATGACACTGCTGTATACTTATTGAGACCGCCCTCTAATGTGTGACACTGCTGTATACTTATTGAGACCGCCCTCTAATGTATGACACTGCTGTATACTTATTGAGACCGCCCTCTAATGTGTGACACTGCTGTATACTTATTGAGTTCGCCCTCTAATGTGTGACACTGCTGTATACTTACTGAGACCGCCCTCTAATGTATGACACTGCTGTATACTTATTGAGACTGCCCTCTAATGTGTGACACTGCTGTATACTTATTGAGACCGCCCTCTAATGTGTGACACTGCTGTATACTTATTGAGACTGCCCTCTAATGTGTGACACTGCTGTATACTTATTGAGACCGCCCTCTAATGTGTGACACTGCTGTATACTTATTGAGTTCGCCCTCTAATGTGTGACACTGCTGTATACTTATTGAGTTCGCCCTCTAATGTGTGACACTGCTGTATACTTATTGAGACCGCCCTCTAATGTGTGACACTGCTGTATACTTATTGAGACCCCCCTCTAATGTGTGACACTGCTGTATACTTATTGAGACCACCCTCTAATGTGTGACATTGCTGTATACTTATTGAGGACCGCCCTCTAATGTGTGACACTGCTGTATACTTATTGAGACTGCCCTCTAATGTGTGACACTGCTGTATACTTATTGAGACCGCCCTCTAATGTGTGACACTGCTGTATACTTATTGAGACCGCCCTCTAATGTGTGACACTGCTGTATACTTATTGAGTTCGCCCTCTAATGTGTGACACTGCTGTATACTTATTGAGACCGCCCTCTAATGTGTGACACTGCTGTATACTTATTGAGACTGCCCTCTAATGTGTGACACTGCTGTATACTTATTGAGACCGCCCTCTAATGTGTGACACTGCTGTATACTTATTGAGACTGCCCTCTAATGTGTGACACTGCTGTATACTTATTGAGACTGCCCTCTAATGTGTGACACTGCTGTATACTTATTGAGTTCGCCCTCTAATGTGTAACACTGGTGTATACTTATTGAGACCACCCTCTAATGTGTGACACTGCTGTATACTTATTGAGACCGCCCTCTAATGTGTGACACTGCTGTATACTTATTGAGACTGCGCTCTTATGTGTGACACTGCTGTATACTTATTGAGACCTCCCTCTAATGTGTGACACTGCTGTATACTTATTGAGACCGCCCTCTAATGTGTGACACTGCTGTATACTTATTGAGACTGCGCTCTTATGTGTGACACTGCTATATACTTATTGAGACCGCCCTCTAATGTGTGACACTGCTGTATACTTATTGAGACCGCCCTCTAATGTGTGACACTGCTGTATACTTATTGAGACCGCCCTCTAATGTATGACACTGCTGTATACTTATTGAGACCGCCCTCTAATGTGTGACACTGCTGTATACTTATTGAGACCGCCCTCTAATGTGTGACACTGCTGTATACTTATTGAGACCGCCCTCTAATGTGTGAAACTGCTGTATACTTATTGAGACCATCCTCTAATGTGTGACACTGCTGTATACTTATTGAGACCGCACTCTAATGTGTGACACTGCTGTATACTTATTGAGACCGCCCTCTAATGTATGACACTGCTGTATACTTATTGAGACTGCCCTCTAATGTATGACACTGCTGTATACTTATTGAGACCACCCTCTAATGTGTGACACTGCTGTATACTTATTGAGACCGCCCTCTAATGTGTGACACTACTGTATACTTATTGAGACCATCCTCTAATGTGTGAAACTGCTGTATACTTATTGAGACCATCCTCTAATGTGTGACACTGCTGTATACTTATTGAGACCGCCCTCTAATGTGTGACACTGCTGTATACTTATTGAGACCGCCCTCTAATGTATGACACTGCTGTATACTTATTGAGACTGCCCTCTAATGTGTGACACTGCTGTATACTTATTGAGACCGCCCTCTAATGTGTGACACTGCTGTATACTTATTGAGACCGCCCTCTAATGTGTGACACTGCTGTATACTTATTGAGACCGCCCTCTAATGTGTGACACTACTGTATACTTATTGAGACCGCCCTCTAATGTATGACACTGCTGTATACTTATTGAGACTGCCCTCTAATGTGTGACACTGCTGTATACTTATTGAGACCGCCCTCTAATGTATGACACTGTTGTATACTTATTGAGACCACCCTCTAATGTATGACACTGCTGTATACTTTATGAGACTGCCCTCTAATGTATGACACTATTGTATACTTATTGAGACCGCCCTCTAATGTGTGACACTGCTGTATACTTATTGAGACCGCCCTCTAATGTATGACACTATTGTATACTTATTGAGACTGCCCTCTAATGTGTGACACTGCTGTATACTTATTGAGACCGCCCTCTAATGTGTGACACTGCTGTATACTTATTGAGACCGCCCTCTAATGTTTGACACTGCTGTATACTTATTGAGACTGCCCTCTAATGTATGACACTGCTGTATACTTATTGAGACCGCCCTCTAATGTGTGACACTGCTGTATAATTATTGAGACCGCCCTCTAATGTATGACACTGCTGTATACTTATTGAGACCGCCCTCTAATGTGTGACACTGCTGTATACTTATTGAGTTCGCCCTCTAATGTGTGACACTGCTGTATACTTACTGAGACCGCCCTCTAATGTATGACACTGCTGTATACTTATTGAGACTGCCCTCTAATGTGTGACACTGCTGTATACTTATTGAGACCGCCCTCTAATGTCTGACACTGCTGTATACTTATTGAGACTGCCCTCTAATGTGTGACACTGCTGTATACTTATTGAGACCGCCCTCTAATGTGTGACACTGCTGTATACTTATTGAGTTCGCCCTCTAATGTGTGACACTGCTGTATACTTATTGAAACCGCCCTCTAATGTATGACACTGCTGTATACTTATTGAGACCGCCCTCTAATGTGTGACACTGCTGTATACTTATTGAGTTCGCCCTCTAATGTGTGACACTGCTGTATACTTATTGAAACCGCCCTCTAATGTATGACACTGCTGTATACTTATTGAGACCGCCCTCTAATGTGTGACACTGCTGTATACTTATTGAGTTCGCCCTCTAATGTGTGACACTGCTGTATACTTACTGAGACCGCCCTCTAATGTATGACACTGCTGTATACTTATTGAGACTGCCCTCTAATGTGTGACACTGCTGTATACTTATTGAGACCGCCCTCTAATGTGTGACACTGCTGTATACTTATTGAGACTGCCCTCTAATGTGTGACACTGCTGTATACTTATTGAGACCGCCCTCTAATGTGTGACACTGCTGTATACTTATTGAGTTCGCCCTCTAATGTGTGACACTGCTGTATACTTATTGAGTTCGCCCTCTAATGTGTGACACTGCTGTATACTTATTGAGACCGCCCTCTAATGTATGACACTACTGTATACTTATTGAGTTCGCCCTCTAATGTATGACACTGCTGTATACTTATTGAGACCACCCTCTAATGTGTGACACTGCTGTATACTTATTGAGACCGCCCTCTAATGTATGACACTGCTGTATACTTATTGAGACCGCCCTCTAATGTATGACACTGCTGTATACTTATTGAGACCGCCCTCTAATGTATGACACTGCTGTATACTTATTGAGACCGCCCTCTAATGTATGACACTACTGTATACTTATTGAGACCTCCCTCTAATGTGTGACACTGCTGTATACTTATTGAGACCGCCCTCTAATGTGTGACACTGCTGTATACTTATTGAGACTGCCCTCTAATGTGTGACACTGCTGTATACTTATTGAGACCACCCTCTAATGTGTGACACTGCTGTATACTTATTGAGAACACCCTCTAATGTGTGACACTGCTGTATACTTATTGAGACTGCCCTCTAATGTGTGACACTGCTGTATACTTATTGAGACTGCCCTCTAATGTGTGACACTGCTGTATACTTATTGAGAGTGCCCTCTAATGTGTGACACTGCTGTATACTTATTGAGAGTGCCCTCTAATGTGTGACACTGCTGTATACTTATTGAGACCGCCCTCTAATGTGTGACACTGCTGTATACTTATTGAGACTGCCCTCTAATGTGTGACACTGCTGTATACTTATTGAGACTGCCCTCTAATGTGTGACACTGCTGTATACTTATTGAGAGTGCCCTCTAATGTGTGACACTGCTGTATACTTATTGAGAGTGCCCTCTAATGTGTGACACTGCTGTATACTTATTGAGACCGCCCTCTAATGTGTGACACTGCTGTATACTTATTGAGACTGCCCTCTAATGTGTGACACTGCTGTATACTTATTGAGACTGCCCTCTAATGTGTGACACTGCTGTATACTTATTGAGTTCGCCCTCTAATGTGTGACACTGCTGTATACTTATTGAGACCGCCCTCTAATGTGTGACACTGCTGTATACTTATTGAGACTGCCCTCTAATGTGTGACACTGCTGTATACTTATTGAGACCGCCCTCTAATGTGTGACACTGCTGTATACTTATTGAGACTGCCCTCTAATGTGTGACACTGCTGTATACTTATTGAGACTGCCCTCTAATGTGTGACACTGCTGTATACTTATTGAGTTCACCCTCTAATGTGTGACACTGCTGTATACTTATTGAGACCCCCCTCTAATGTGTGACACTGCTGTATACTTATTGAGACTGCCCTCTAATGTATGACACTGCTGTATACTTATTGAGACCGCCCTCTAATGTGTGACACTGCTGTATACTTATTGAGTTCGCCCTCTAATGTGTGACACTGCTGTATACTTATTGAGACCTCCCTCTAATGTGTGACACTGCTGTATACTTATTGAGACCGCCCTCTAATGTGTGACACTGCTGTATACTTATTGAGACCTCCCTCTAATGTGTGACACTGCTCTATACTTATTAAGACCTCCCTCTAATGTGTGACACTGCTGTATACTTATTGAGTTCGCCCTCTAATGTGTGATAATGCTGTATACTTATTGAGACCGCCCTCTAATGTGTGACACTGCTGTATACTTATTGAGACTGCCCTCTAATGTATGACACTGCTGTATACTTATTGAGACCGCCCTCTAATGTGTGACACTGCTGTATAATTATTGAGACCGCCCTCTAATGTATGACACTGCTGTATACTTATTGAGACCGCCCTCTAATGTGTGACACTGCTGTATACTTATTGAGTTCGCCCTCTAATGTGTGACACTGCTGTATACTTACTGAGACCGCCCTCTAATGTATGACACTGCTGTATACTTATTGAGACTGCCCTCTAATGTGTGACACTGCTGTATACTTATTGAGACTGCCCTCTAATGTGTGACACTGCTGTATACTTATTGAGACCGCCCTCTAATGTGTGACACTGCTGTATACTTATTGAGACTGCCCTCTAATGTGTGACACTGCTGTATACTTATTGAGACCGCCCTCTAATGTGTGACACTGCTGTATACTTATTGAGTTCGCCCTCTAATGTGTGACACTGCTGTATACTTATTGAGTTCGCCCTCTAATGTGTGACACTGCTGTATACTTATTGAGACCACCCTCTAATGTGTGACACTGCTGTATACTTATTGAGACCGCCCTCTAATGTGTGACACTGCTGTATACTTATTGAGACCGCCCTCTAATGTGTGACATTGCTGTATACTTATTGAGACCGCCCTCTAATGTGTGACACTGCTGTATACTTATTGAGACTGCCCTCTAATGTGTGACACTGCTGTATACTTATTGAGACCGCCCTCTAATGTGTGACACTGCTGTATACTTATTGAGACCGCCATCTAATGTGTGACACTGCTGTATACTTATTGAGTTCGCCCTCTAATGTGTGACACTGCTGTATACTTATTGAGACCGCCCTCTAATGTGTGACACTGCTGTATACTTATTGAGACTGCCCTCTAATGTGTGACACTGCTGTATACTTATTGAGACCGCCCTCTAATGTGTGACACTGCTGTATACTTATTGAGACTGCCCTCTAATGTGTGACACTGCTGTATACTTATTGAGACTGCCCTCTAATGTGTGACACTGCTGTATACTTATTGAGTTCGCCCTCTAATGTGTGATAATGCTGTATACTTATTGAGACCGCCCTCTAATGTGTGACACTGCTGTATACTTATTGAGTTCGCCCTCTAATGTGTGATAATGCTGTATACTTATTGAGACCGCCCTCTAATGTGTGACACTGCTGTATACTTATTGAGACTGCCCTCTAATGTGTGACACTGCTGTATACTTATTGAGACCGCCCTCTAATGTGTGACACTGCTGTATACTTATTGAGACCGCCCTCTAATGTGTGACACTGCTGTATAATTATTGAGACCGCCCTCTAATGTGTGACACTGCTGTATACTTATTGAGACCGCCCTCTAATGTGTGACACTGCTGTATACTTATTGAGTTCGCCCTCTAATGTGTGACACTGCTGTATACTTACTGAGACCGCCCTCTAATGTATGACACTGCTGTATACTTATTGAGACTGCCCTCTAATGTGTGACACTGCTGTATACTTATTGAGACCGCCCTCTAATGTGTGACACTGCTGTATACTTATTGAGACTGCCCTCTAATGTGTGACACTGCTGTATACTTATTGAGACCGCCCTCTAATGTGTGACACTGCTGTATACTTATTGAGTTCGCCCTCTAATGTGTGACACTGCTGTATACTTATTGAGTTCGCCCTCTAATGTGTGACACTGCTGTATACTTATTGAGACCACCCTCTAATGTGTGACACTGCTGTATACTTATTGAGACCGCCCTCTAATGTGTGACACTGCTGTATACTTATTGAGACCACCCTCTAATGTGTGACATTGCTGTATACTTATTGAGACCGCCCTCTAATGTGTGACACTGCTGTATACTTATTGAGACTCCCCTCTAATGTGTGACACTGCTGTATACTTATTGAGACCGCCCTCTAATGTGTGACACTGCTGTATACTTATTGAGACTGCCCTCTAATGTGTGACACTGCTGTATACTTATTGAGACCGCCCTCTAATGTGTGACACTGCTGTATACTTATTGAGACCGCCCTCCAATGTGTGACACTGCTGTATACTTATTGAGACCGCCCTCTAATGTGTGACACTGCTGTATACTTATTGAGACCTCCCTCTAATGTGTGACACTGCTGTATACTTATTGAGACCACCCTCCAATGTGTGACACTGCTGTATACTTATTGAGACCGCCCTCTAATGTGTGACACTGCTGTATACTTATTGAGACCTCCCTCTAATGTGTGACACTGCTGTATACTTATTGAGACCGCCCTCTAATGTGTGACACTGCTGTATAATTATTGAGACTGCCCTCTAATGTGTGACACTGCTATATACTTATTGAGACCTCCCTCTAATGTGTGACACTGCTGTATACTTATTGAGACCACCCTCCAATGTGTGACACTGCTGTATACTTATTGAGACCACCCTCTAATGTGTGACACTGCTGTATACTTATTGAGACCGCCCTCTAATGTGTGACACTGCTGTATACTTATTGAGACCGCCCTCTAATGTGTGACACTGCTGTATACTTATTGAGACTGCCCTCTAATGTGTGACACTGCTGTATACTTATTGAGACTGCCCTCTAATGTGTGACACTGCTGTATACTTATTGAGACTGCCCTCTAATGTGTGACACTGCTGTATACTTATTGAGACCACCCTCCAATGTGTGACACTGCTGTATACTTATTGAGTTCGCCCTCTAATGTGTGACACTGCTGTATACTTATTGATACCGCCCTCTAATGTGTGACACTGCTGTATACTTATTGAGACCGCCCTCTAATGTGTGACACTGCTGTATACTTATTGAGACCTCCCTCTAATGTGTGACACTGCTGTATACTTATTGAGACCACCCTCCAATGTGTGACACTGCTGTATACTTATTGAGACCGCCCTCTAATGTGTGCCACTGATGTATACTTATTGAGACCACCCTCTAATGTGTGACACTGCTGTATACTTATTGAGACCACCCTCTAATGTGTGACACTGCTGTATACTTATTGAGACCGCCCTCTAATGTGTGACACTACTGTATACTTATTGAGACTGCCCTCTAATGTGTGACACTGCTGTATACTTATTGAGACCGCCCTCTAATGTGTGACACTGCTGTATACTTACTGAGACCGCCCTCTAATGTGTGACACTGCTGTATACTTATTGAGACCGCCCTCTAATGTATGACACTGCTGTATACTTATTGAGACCGCCCTCTAATGTATGACACTGCTGTATACTTATTGAGACCGCCCTCTAATGTGTGACACTGCTGTATACTTATTGAGACCGCCCTCTAATGTGTGACACTGCTGTATACTTATTGAGACTGCCCTCTAATGTGTGACACTGCTGTATACTTATTGAGACCACCCTCTAATGTATGACACTGCTGTGTACTTATTGAGACCACCCTCTAATGTGTGACACTGCTGTATACTTATTGAGACTGCCCTCTAATGTGTGACACTGCTGTATACTTATTGAGACCACCCTCCAATGTGTGACACTGCTGTATATTTATTGAGTTCGCCCTCTAATGTGTGACACTGCTGTATACTTATTGAGACCTCCCTCTAATGTGTGACACTGCTGTATACTTATTGAGACCACCCTCCAATGTGTGACACTGCTGTATACTTATTGAGACCGCCCTCTAATGTGTGCCACTGATGTATACTTATTGAGACCACCCTCTAATGTGTGACACTGCTGTATACTTATTGAGACCACCCTCTAATGTGTGACACTGCTGTATACTTATTGAGACCGCCCTCTAATGTGTGACACTACTGTATACTTATTGAGACTGCCCTCTAATGTGTGACACTGCTGTATACTTATTGAGACCGCCCTCTAATGTGTGACACTGCTGTATACTTACTGAGACCGCCCTCTAATGTGTGACACTGCTGTATACTTATTGAGACCGCCCTCTAATGTATGACACTGCTGTATACTTATTGAGACCGCCCTCTAATGTATGACACTGCTGTATACTTATTGAGACCGCCCTCTAATGTGTGACACTGCTGTATACTTATTGAGACCGCCCTCTAATGTGTGACACTGCTGTATACTTATTGAGACTGCCCTCTAATGTGTGACACTGCTGTATACTTATTGAGACCACCCTCTAATGTATGACACTGCTGTGTACTTATTGAGACCGCCCTCTAATGTGTGACACTGCTGTATACTTATTGAGACCGCCCTCTAATGTGTGACACTGCTGTATACTTACTGAGACCGCCCTCTAATGTGTGACACTGCTGTATACTTATTGAGACCGCCCTCTAATGTATGACACTGCTGTATACTTATTGAGACTGCCCTCTAATGTGTGACACTGCTGTATACCTATTGAGACCGCCCTCTAATGTATGACACTGCTGTATACTTATTGAGACTGCCCTCTAATGTGTGACACTGCTGTATACCTATTGAGACCGCCCTCTAATGTGTGACACTGCTGTATACTTATTGAGACCGCCCTCTAATGTATGACACTGCTGTATACTTATTGAGACTGCCCTCTAATGTATGACACTGCTGTATACTTATTGAGACCGCCCTCTAATGTATGACACTGCTGTATACTTACTGAGACCGCCCTCTAATGTGTGACACTGCTGTATACTTATTGAGACTGCCCTCTAATGTGTGACACTGCTGTATACCTATTGAGACCGCCCTCTAATGTGTGACACTGCTGTATACTTATTGAGACCGCCCTCTAATGTGTGACACTGCTGTATACTTATTGAGACGGCCCTCTAATGTATGACACTGCTGTATACTTATTGAGACCACCCTCTAATGTGTGACACTGCTATATACTTATTGAGACCGCCCTCTAATGTATGACACTGCTGTATACTTATTGAGACCACCCTCTAATGTGTGACACTGCTATATACTTATTGAGACCGCCCTCTAATGTGTGACACTGCTGTATACTTATTGAGACCGCCCTCTAATGTGTGACACTGCTTTATACTTATTGAGACCTCCCTCTAATGTGTGACACTGCTGTATACTTATTGAGACCGCCCTCTAATGTGTGACACTGCTATATACTTTTTGAGACCGCCCTCTAATGTGTGACACTGCTGTATACTTATTGAGACCGCCCTCTAATGTGTGACACTGCTGTATACTTATTGAGACTGCCCTCTAATGTGTGACACTGCTGTATACTTATTGAGACCGCCCTCTAATGTGTGACACTGCTGTATACTTATTGAGACCGCCCTTTAATGTGTGACACTGCTGTATACTTATTGAGACCGCCCTCTAATGTGTGACACTGCTGTATACTTATTGAGACCGCCCTCTAATGTGTGACACTGCTCTATACTTATTGAGACCGCCCTCTAATGTATGACACTGCTGTATACTTATTGAGACCACCCTCTAATGTGTGACACTGCTGTATACTTATTGAGACCGCCCTCTAATGTATGACACTGCTGTATACTTATTGAGACTGCCCTCTAATGTGTGACACTGCTGTATACTTATTGAGACCGCCCTCTAATGTATGACACTGCTGTATACTTATTGAGACCACCCTCTAATGTGTGACACTGCTGTATACTTATTGAGACCGCCCTCTAATGTGTGACACTGCTGTATACTTATTGAGACCGCCCTCTAATGTATGACACTGCTGTATACTTATTGAGACCGCCCTCTAATGTGTGACACTGCTGTATACTTATTGAGACCGCCCTCTAATGTGTGACACTGCTGTATACTTATTGAGACCGCCCTCTAATGTATGACACTGCTGTATACTTATTGAGACCGCCCTCTAATGTGTGACACTGCTGTATACTTATTGAGACCGCCCTCTAATGTATGACACTGCTGTATACTTATTGAGACCGCCCTCTAATGTGTGACACTGCTGTATACTTATTGACACCGCCCTCTAATGTGTGACACTGCTGTATACTTATTGAGACCGCCCTCTAATGTATGACACTGCTGTATACTTATTGAGACCGCCCTCTAATGTGTGACACTGCTGTATACTTATTGAGACCGCCCTCTAATGTGTGACACTGCTGTATAATTATTGAGACCGCCCTCTAATGTGTGACACTGCTGTATACTTATTGAGACCGCCCTCTAATGTGTGACACTGCTGTATAATTATTGAGACCGCCCTCTAATGTGTGACACTGCTGTATACTTATTGAGACCTCCCTCTAATGTGTGACACTGCTGTATACTTATTAAGGACATGTTCTCAGATTCATGATGATTTACCTGAGCTGGGGACATGAGCCAATGTCCATGGAGTTTTGGCTGATATGGGGCCCTGAGCTAAGGTCCATGGTCATTATTTGATCTGAGAAAATGAGCTAGGGTTCATGCAATTGGCTAATCTGGGACATAAGCTGATTTTACTGGGGATTTCGCTGATCAGAGTTGAGGTCCATGATCATTTAGCTGATCTGGGGTCATGAGGTGAGGTCCATGGTCATTGGCTAGTCTGAACACTTGAGCTAAGGTTAAAGGTGATTTGGTTCATCTGGATACTTGAGCTGAGTTTCCTGGTGATTCAACTGATGCAAAGTCAGGTCTTGGCGTTCAAGGAGATTTGGTTAATCTAATTTGGGTTCATGGTGTTCCTTTAGTGTTTCCTTAGAATCCATGTGATGATTCCTTCAGAGCCACACAATTTCCCAAGATCCACTCTATTCCACAGTAAATTGGTAAAATCTGCCGCCTCCACCTCCCAGCTCCCTGACAGAAGGAAATTCATGCTATATGTTTATTTACTCATTAGCTGCTTCTTTTGCTTGAAAGGCTGCCAATTGCCTCACTGATCAACTGCAAATGAAAAGTTCACTTAAAAACCTCTTTCCGAATCAGCCAAGAGGATTAATTTCTTGTTATCGAGTGCCTCAAATTCTGCTGTCAGACACGACTGCTCCATTAGGACGATCGCTGTGTCATGTCATTACCACAGAGGGTTGGCAGCTACCTGGCCATTAAAGGGGTCACATCTTATTAATAGTTATTTATAGGGTTCAACACACTGTGCAGTGCAGAGACATTTAGGTAAGACATGACAGAAAGCACTCAGTGATGCCACACCTTGAGGAAGAATCATAATGATAAGGTCAAATGTAAATGTACTTTTGGGTCAATCATTGTGTAGCCATTGGTAATAATTAATACTTTTTTAGATTATTCATATCTGTAAAATGTTTGTGTGAGGCATTTGCCTGCCTGCACCATTAGTGGGAGCCGTGCCTGCACCTGTATTCCCGGCATCTATGCGTCCATCTGAGGAGATCCACCACAAAGTGGTCACAGGGTGCATCATGCCCCTGCAACAGAAGTGTGGCCTCCCAAAGGTGATGTGCTGCCTGCTTCAGTTTTGGTGTAGCTTGACTGCTTGTAGCTTGACCTTGATACCAGCCACAACCCCTGACCTTTGAAACCCAACTGGAAATTCTTCTGCTACCATATCTGGGCCTTGGTGTGATGCTCCGGTGTGAGGCCCAGTGTGAGGCTCCATTGTGAGGCCCCTGTGTGTGTCCCCGGTGTGAGGCCCTAGTATGAGGCTCCAATGTGAGGCCTCTGTGTGAGGCCCCAGTGTGTGGCCCCGGTGTGAGGCCCCAGTATGAGGCTCCAATGTGAGGCCTCTGTGTGAGGCCTTGGTATGAGGCTCCAGTGTGAGGCCCTGGTATGAGGCTCCAGTTTGAGGCCTTGGTGTGAGGCCCCAGTGTGTGGCCCCGGTGTGAGGCCCCAGTATGAGGCTCCAATGTGAGGCCTCTGTGTGAGGCCTTGGTATGAGGCTCCAGTGTGAGGCCTTGGTATGAGGCTCCAGTGTGAGGCCCTGGTATGAGGCTCCAGTGTGAGGCCTCGGTGTGAGGCTCCGGTATGAGGCCTTGGTGTGAGGCTCCAGTGTGAGATCTGGGTATAAGGCTCCAGTGTGAGGCTCCAGTGTGAGGCCCTGGTATGAGGCTCCAATGTGAGGCCCCTGTGTGAGGCCTTGGTATGAGGCTCCAGTGTGAGGCCTCGGTGTGAGGCCCTGGTATGAGGCTCCGGTGTTAGGCTCCGATATGAGGCTCCGGTGTGAGGCCTCGGTGTGAGGCCCCAGTGTGAGGCTCCGGTATGAGGCTCCAGTGTGAGGCTCCAGTGTGAGGCTCCGGTATGAGGCCTTGGTGTGAGGCTCCATTGTGAGGCCCCAGTGTGAGGTCCGGGTATAAGGCTCCAGTGTGAGGCTCCAGTGTGAGGCTCCAATGTGAGGCCTCGGTGTGTGGCTCCAGTGTGAGGCCTCGGTGTGTGGCTCCAGTGCGAGGCCCCGGTGTGAGGCTCTGGTGTGAGGCTCCGGTGTGAGGCTACTCTGTATATCAAAGATTCATGTGAATAATTAATCAGTTTGTGTTTGCCATGTAATCAACTACTTATTTCAATCCATAGTAATATTTGATTAAAACAATTATTGATATATTAACATGAAAATTAGGTACATTATGACTAAATATAGTGGAAAGCTAATTAGCAAAAATCATATTCAATGCACAACGTACTTACAGTGCAACTAAAAGTTGTTGCTTTTTCATCTTAATTGTAAGAATTTATATTCCGTAGGAAATCCATAAGTATTTTAGAATAGACTGCTGAGGTCATTAATCCTGTTCAAGGAAAGTTATTTTTTCAAAGGGAAGTGTTTATCCAGAGGCGAGTGTTTACGTACTTAGAAGTTGTCTGGCTTGTTACAAAACTGAACAGTTTATGCATTAACCACATTTGTTTGATCAATAATCTCTGCAAATGTGGACCCATCCAAGCAATGCTTTTCAAATGTTGCAATCATTGGGGGTGAGGGTTCCTTCTACATATTATTAAGCAAGTTGTTAGTACATTTTGTAATAAATAAGCTTTTATTTGCAGCCTTAAAGTATCACTCAAGTGTCATATTTATAGTACACTCTTCAAGAACTTGACTTAGTGATGTACAAAATGTTTTACAAAAGTAAAAAAAAAAGAAATTTAGTTTTACTCTAATGATGATCATTTTGGCCGCCATTCAATTGACGTTACAGGAGATCCAGGAGCCCGTAAGTGAGGTTGCAAGCTAATTTGTTATTCGATTGTCTTCTGTTTGCGGGCTCCGAACGGCTTCCGAGTTACAGGCTTGAAGAAATGGCGATGGTTAAACTCGTAACTTACAGCCTCCAGAAGCCTTTGATCTTTCACTTTCGCAAGGCTAAAATCGCAAATCGCTATTCAATTGCTCAGTTTCCCCAAACCCGCAAATGCATTCACACCAAAAGAAGGAGAAAATCCTACAAGTGCTAGAGAGGACCCGCAAGGGGTTAAACACCTGATCGTATCACTGTAAATGCAAATAAAAAATCACTACTGCGATGTAAATAACGGGGAAAGCGATGACAGACATAAGAATTAATTGCACAACAGTCTCAAGCCCGCAAATCGTCAGGAAATTAAATGTATTTTTATGTTTCATTTCGGGGTTATATCGATCTTGGGTATCAATGAATTAATACATATCAGGCCACCCACATGGACTAGAACAGTATTGGCATTCATTTTCATAATTCTTTTTTTGCAGGTTTGCGATTCTGATCGCTTATTGAACCCCCGAACCTAATTGATTGACATGTAACCTCCATGTTTTACTGCCGTAATAATGACTGGATCATTTTCTATTGGCTAATTCGAAATGGGAGGTTACGGGCTTGCTTAATTGATCATGTTCCCACCCTGAACTGCTCCGAACCAGTGCATGGTTTACGGTTTTGGCTTTGGGCCAGTAACTTGCGGGCTTGAGCAATTGAATAGCATCACAATCGGAGATGAACGGGAGCCCGCAACACACCCGCAGACATTCGCCCGTCTGCGATCGAATTGTGGGCTTGGCATTAAATCGGGCCCTTTGTCTTTGTTTCTAACATGATTAAAAACCCGACAGGAGTGGGAGCAACGGCGCAGTCAGATAAGATCCATATTCAGTTCTGTTGAAATACTGAATCTTCAAAGTATACACTTGACAGAAGAATCAATAAAAAAAAAAAAACAGCAGGATAACCCTCCCCCTCCAGCTACAGTCAGACTAGCAGTCTACAATGGAATTCTTCATAACACAAGTATAGTTATATATTGAATAAAAAAAAAAATTACCTTAAACTTTCTTTTGCTATTTAATAGCCGGAATGTACCAGTTGTCACAAAATGCTTATATTTTCCTTTCCTACTAATGTTGGGAGCAAGTGACACATGTGACATTTTACCAAATTACGGTAGTTCCTAGAAAAAATATTTACTATTACAATTCAGGGTATCTTGTGTATCTAACACATGGAGTCTTTCTATACACACACACACAGATGTATTTTTTTATTGATTTCCACACCCCGAGAGGAGCCTACATAGGCACTGCATATTAACCAATAGAAACACTGCATTCAAGTACATTTCGTAACCCTATACTAACCTTCAAGCCAACAGTTGCACAATGCAGACATCCAGAGCAACACAACCTGAGTGGCTTCCTTACATCCTTTTGGTGAGAACAAAAGACTACACATCCCATGATGCTTTGCTGTATAGACTGAATCCCCAGACATTGCTACAATGTTGTAGCTTCCTCTGATTGGTCACAATGAATTATGAATGTTATGCTAATTTAGCTTGGAACTACAGGGGTGTTCATTCTCAAAATAAACTGCCCGAAAACTGGAGAAAATCACAAATCTTTAAGTTTAATAATGTTTATTTACAAATGTAAAATTTTATTCTAAATTAACTTGAAATTTCAGGGGCATTCCTTTTCAAAACCAACTGCCTGAAAACAGAACACATTTTGCAAACATTATGATAAGTTTGTTGATGTTTATTTTGAAATGTTTTCATACAAAAAATATTTCCATACCCTACTGATTCTCTTTTGTCAGATGCATTCATAATAAAAGAAAGCTCCAAATATCTTTAAAGGCAAACAGCCGCCTAAATATGCTGGGATAAAATGTTAATGCTGTGAAAATTGTTTGCCACACAATACTCTCATACATTTGTCACATTTTTTTATATACAAATAAATACCAGATTTTGAATTTAACTTTTTATTAACTTTCAACTTATATTTACCCAACATGTTTCAATTTATTTTTTCAATCTTAAGTCTTTTAATTGTGATATATATAATTACATTATAAGAATGTGTGAATTTTTTTAATGCATACATATTGTAAAGTCAAAGTTTGTAACATGCAACTTGTATATTAAACAATCTTTAAACTTTTTTTTAACAATACTAACACTTTTTAATTGATATTTATCCATGAGTAACTGCGGACTATGTTAACTTTGAGTAACTAAATCGTTTTAACAATGACATGCTTTGTAACATTTATTACATTTTTGTTAAACTCTTGTTAAACTAAATTGGCATTGAATCCAGAGGAAGACAAACAATAAAAAAAACCATTTCAACTTTTCCAATTGTATCAAAGAGGGAAAAAAATTAATATCTTCTTGAGCCCATTAACTGGCGATTGGATTACTCCCTGAATTAATACTCTGTCTTTAAATTATACAGTTCAAATTATGAAATGCTGCAACTTGTAGTAATATACATCTTTGACATATATCACATATATATTTAACTAACTTTCAAAAACTTTGAAAATACACAGTTAACATGTGAAATCGTAACATCAAACAATAACATTTAACCCTTGCATGTCAATAAAATGTCAGTTAATTGTTTTGTGCGGCCAATCATGTGAATATGTAACTTTTAACCCATTCCAATATGTTTAAGGTTGTTTTACTGTTGTTTTTCTTGTCGTTTCCTTTTGTTTTTTGTTCTGTTTGTACTTTGTGCAAATGGCACATAGAGTTTCCTAAGTGAAATAGTGGTCCCCTATTTAAAGAGTCCCCGAGTACTTAAATTTTGTACTGGAAGTAAAACCACTGTTCTCTATCTTTTTTTGCCATTCTATAGAGTTTCTTATTGAAATATTGTTTTTCTGCAATCATATCGAGTACCATAAAATGTTGTCGTGGAAATGAAACCACTGTCCTCTATCTTTACAGCACCTCATAGTACACAATATTTTTTGTATAAACGCATCCATCTTCCAATAAATGACCCTGACTTTCATTTTCTTCAACATGCACTTTAATTTCCTTTGGATGTGTGCACCTTGAAAAAGCTACATAGAGTTGTCCATGTGCAAAAACTGGTTCTTTAAAAAAAAAATACCAACAGACTTAAAAGTTTGTCCTTGGGATTTATTGATGGTCATGGCAAATGCCATGATAACTGAAAATTGTCTCCTTTGAAGGACAAAAGGCAAACCACTCTCACATGGAGCTAAATCAATTCTTGGTATAAAAACTTGTTCACATTTATGGGTCCCAGTTATAATTTCTGCATGTATAAAATGATCTTTTATCTCATGCACAATTAATCTGGTGCCATTACAAAGTCCTTTTTTTGGATTCATATTTCTCAATAACATGACAATTGCCCCTTTTTTCATTTGTAAAATATGTGGTGGCATTCCAGATGGTGTTAACGAATTAATAAATTCGATACTAAAATTCGATTCACTGTCTTTATCATCATCCAGAACTGAATCTGCACTGTAATAATTCTTTTGTGGTGCATTTATGTATTTAAAAATTTCGTTATTTACATTCAAGGCATCGATATTTTTTTATGTTAATATCACTTTGTTTGCAATGTCTGAGTAATCCTCGTTATTAAGAGTGTTTAGAAATATGGCTGATATGAGTGATTCATTGCAAACCATTTCTGATGGAATTTCAATGGTATCATTTGGTAAATCATGTATTTCTGGATGTTTTCCTTCTCCGATTTTAATGAGCCAATCATTGAATTCATTTTGGCCTTCAGATCTCATATTTATCCACTATGCACAGTTCTACCACCGTCTAACAAAAGTGCAGCAATTCCAGTTGTTGCAAATGGCATAGCGATCTGACCCTGTGATCGAATATAACTCATCAAACAATTGTACAGATAGGTTTTTCCTGATCCACCCGGGCCGTCTAGATAGAAATACCGGTCTTTGACCATTTCATTATCTGTAGCATTTGTGATGGCATGAAATGCTTGTAACTGTAAAGTATTTAAAGTTGCCAGTTTTTCTTCAGTTTTTTGTTTTTGTAGCTCAGTGTCATAATCATCAAAGTTGATGTCATCTATAAGTCCTGGATCTGGAAAATTAAAACTTGCACAATTTAATCCATGAGCAAACAATATTTCTTGTATTTCCATCAAGGTTTTTAACAGTGCTATTGGTTCCTTGTAACGTTTTAAAGAGTCTTCTGACATATTTAATTTAAATGTTACCCAAAAAATAAAAGCATCAGGTACATTGCAAAAGATGCAAATGAATGCAAATTGTTGTCTCATTTGCTTTGGCATTTGACATAGTGCTGCTTCTTTCAGACACCTCTCCCATTCTGTATCATCAGCTATGAAGTTTTGATGTCTTGCAGCTAATAGGATCATAAACTATGTCATTCACTGTACGTAAATGCTCAAAACTCTCTGCACCGGGAACATGTAAAAGAAGTAATCTTAAGCTAAATCGTTCAATGTCCCTTTGACTGACGGTATAAATCTGTGGTATAATTTTATGTGCATCTCTTCTTCGTTGTCGCCATAGACCATTTACAAATACATAGTGATATGGTATCTCTATGTATAAAAATTGTCTGGCCTGCGTATCCTGGCAGTTTAATTTAAACCATGCAGTAAGTATGGTAGCTCTGTGTTCACTTTGATCTAATGCAGTTCTTTCATTTCCTGCAGTAAAGCAAACAAACTGACTTTGAGGCAAATGTACAGCTAAACGATAGATCATGCATCTCAAATTTCAAAAGGCGCCACATTGCTTCAGGAGTACTCACATAGCAAGCATCTAAATAATTTGATAGTTCGTCATGTAAAATTGGATTTTCAGTTTCGTTTGCAGCACCTTGCACAACAACAGTTGCTGCGTCATATCCTTTGTATATATATTTATACACATACTTGATTGATTTAATAGAAGTGCAAGCTTCCACATTGATGTGTGCATTGTACTTGATGAGCAAATGTGGATTGTATGGAATGACAAATCTATTATCAACCTTTTGCCCACGGATAATAGCTGTTTGTCCTTGTGTTCTTTTATACAAAGGGTATCCATCACAATTTGCATAAGTTTGCATTTGAATTTTTTTGGGAAATTCTTTAGAACATTTTTTATTTTCCATAGATGGTGAATTAGGGTTCATCTCTCCACATGGGCCATGAATCATTCTGTGTGTAACAATCTCCCAAAGTTTGTTATATTTTTATTGCTCTGGCATTTCAGCCGAAATTAATGAATCCACTCTCTGCAGTATTCAACTTATCTTTTTCCTGCAGTATTAAAAGTATGTGAGCATGTGGCAGCCCTCTTTTTTTAAATTCAATGGTATAAACAAAAGCCACACATTGTCCAAATAAGTGTGCTTTAGTGATATCATGTATTAATGAATTGAGTTTGATTTTGAATACTCTTGCCACTAAATCTGATCGATCAGAAGTAGTTTGTCCCAGATTCAAATTTTCCTTGATCTCTGGCCATTGAGGATTACATGTGAATGTAATAAATAAATCCGGTTTTCCAAATTTTGTGACAATAGCCATGGCATCATTCTACCTTTCTCGCATATTGCGAGGAGATCCTTGGAAAGTGGATGGCAAAATAATTGCTCTTCCAGCTGGAATGTCTCTGTTGGAAACCCAATTCTGCAACATAATCCATCAATCCACAATACTGTTCTACTCGTAACTTATTTTGTTGAAATTTAATAAAATTTAGATTATTGGCTTCAACTTGTAGATATGAATCCATAATCCATTGTTGAGTGGGTTTGCCCCCATTTAAAATTGGATTAAAAGAATCCCGAAGAGCAGTTTGTGCCACTTTATATTCCAGCATGGAAATATTAGATCTAACACGAAGTTTACTATTGGGATAACTTTGCAATTGTAATTTTGGTTCCCATTCCGGTTCCCCATTTGGAAAGAAAATGGGATATGTCATTGGATCTAAATTACAACTTAATATATATACTGTATGTTGATAAATGGTTGTTCTTCATTGCATGGATATATTCTAATATCCCGCTGAAAAGGTGGTTCACCATCTTCATTTTTAAACACCATGGCAACCTCATTTACTGTTGGTAAATTATATCGTCTTTGATCAGTGTTGCAATCTCTTTTTAACACCATATTTACTCTTGGCATAGGCAATTGATGTCTTTGAGCATGTTCCTGTTGATCTTTTTCAAGCTGTGCTAATTGTTTGTATGCTTGACTGTATGGGTTTTTTGCCATAATTTTATCCAGCTGTTCAAAGACTATGCGCAAACACTGTTTACATTCTGGAAGCGTCATTCTTTGTTCCACAGCTTCCATTGTATCTAAGACATATAACTGTGCAAATTTCCTTTGCTCTCCTTCTTGTGGGTGTATATGTGAAGTTCAGTGGTAAATTAAACCTTGAACTCTAAAACAGTAAGGACCATGTCCTGGTACATTTTCTGCTAATGTTGCACCCATTGAAGCAAATGAAATTGCACTGTTATAAGACCTTATGTTTTTTTTTTAATTAGTATAATTTGGGAATGTTGGATCGCTCATGATACTTTCTAAATAATCTGGAAATGGGTGTCTTAGTGGAAGTCTTACCTTTCCTTTCTGACAGCAACTAATGAAATCTCCGTCAGTAGGTCTTCCCTTTAGAAAATGATAGGCTTCACAAAATTGACAAACAAAATTAAGTAATCCACAATAATGAGTGTCTACTTGTAGTGCTCTACTAAACACATCAACCATTTTAAAATCTTGTACTTTTTTACAATGAAATAAATGAAACCATTTCAATAATTTTTTATTGACATATATTAAATAGCAATGGCCTGCATATATATATATTTTTGAAAGGTAATTATTAATTACTTAGTATAGTAATATGAATGTCCGTTGAGTGATTTCAAAAATGGGATAAATATCGAACTTTCCAAGTTACTTCTATTCTCCTAAAGAAGCTGAAACATAAATAGCTATTAAGAAAGTATACATGTATTGTAACAGACTCTTATTTTTTTTTAAATCTTGTACTTTTTTACAATGAAATAAATAAAACCATTTCAATTATTTTTTATTGACATATATTAAATATCAAAAGGCTGCATTAATTACTTTTTTTCGCAATTCTTCTAACCTTATTTTTTTATTATATTTTTATTAATTATTATTCTGTTTGCAAATTTACATAAGTGCATGTTAATAATTGTTCTTATATTCTAAAAAAAAATTTTTTTATTTTTTAAGTGATGACTAATTATTACTGAATGCAAATATTATTATACGTTAATTAATCAATAAGTGCTATCCATTTTAACAAAATGTAATGTAGCCTTTTTTGTTCCATCACTTCAGAATTAAATGTTATACCTGTGAAGGTGATCTTTATGGTGTTCAAAGGCTGCAAACGTCACTCTGTGTGTTGATTCAGTTGCAGATCCGATGAAACTGTGAAATAAGAATGAAATCCTTTTTAATATTTAGCTTCATCCGTATCATTCAATCATTAGCAACAGACATATCTTTGGATAGATTAAAAACCTAAAAGCATATTCCTGAATGATTTTTTTTTTTTTTTTTGCTGTAGTAGTATAATTAAATTCTATACCTGTCAAGATTGTCCTTATGATGTTCAATGCCTCCAAACCTCACTGTCTCTGTTCATTCAGCTGCAGGTCCGCTGAAAGTGTGCAAAAATGTAAAATCACATATATAGTTGTGAGCATGTGAGTTGTTGCTAATGCTTGCGGCCTCGCATAGCGAGGGCCACAGCTCGCGCAGCGAGCCAAGGCCCTCGCAAAGCGAGGGCAGTGGGCGAGGGCCTCAGTTGCTGGCCTGGAGCGCCAAAGGCGCTCCATGCCAGCAACTGCGACCCTCGCAAACTTCACGTCGCAACGCAAACAACACGACACACCAATTACGACACTCGCTAAATTTTACGAGCAACGCAAACAACATACGACACACGTTAACACACATTACGGCCTCGCAACTCTCGGACGCAACTCGCGAACATTACAAAATTCAAAACACAATACATACACACAGCACATACATAAAAAGCTTACCTACAGCAAGAGGTAGCATCCAGGACCTCAGAAATGCAACTTACACCTTAATTTCACTCAAAATAAAAGAGTTTAGACACTAAAAAATTTGCTAAGCGAGAGAAAAAATGTCCGCCGAACAAAACGAAAACGAGGCTACACAGGCAAACACCATACAAGACACGTTACCAGACATTACGACCTCGCAAACATCGGACGCAACACGCCGACATAAAAAACATTTAAAACACAATAAATACACACAGCACACACATAAAAAGCTTACCTACAGCAAGAGGAACCATCCAGCACCTCAAAAAACCAAGTTACACCATCATTTAAATACAAATAAAACACTTTAGACACTAATAAAATCGCTAAGCGAGAGAAAAAATGGCCAACGAACAAAACGAAAAAAGAGGCTTTAGCACTCTCAACACGTAAAACACCACAACACACTCGCAAAACACCACACGAAACTCGAAAAACACCACGAAGCACCGACGGATAATCCGCAAAGACGCATACCACAGATAACCTGCCATTTTACGCCAATACGGAAGTACACCACTACGCTAACGGTTCCGTCTCGCGCACGCACAGTATTACACTGCACACATTCAGCACGCTTACACAGCAGCTCCACACCACTAATGCTACAGCAACATCAAAACAAATTGACAGCTCTTCAACACAATGCTTCAAAATAGGTAAAGTATATTCATTTATTAATGTATTACATCTTTCATTATTATACACCAAACAGCATTAGCTACCTTACAATTTCATTGCCGTCATTTTTTGACAGGCAATTCGCTAGTTAATGTATAGTATGTTGCTTCATCCGTATCAATCAATAAGCCTGAACACAGATATTTTTGCATAGATTAAAAACATGAAATGAATATATCAATCAATCAGTATGAACACAGATATGTTAGCATAGATTAAAAACATGCAATCAATATTCCTCAATGTATTTTTTAGTTCCTTCTTACTAATATTAATACACCTTAATAATGTAACTGTCATCAATTACAACTATGAAGATTTATAAATGTTTTTTTCCCCGAAGTGCATAATTGAATGATATACCTGTAAAGATGCTGTTGAAAGGCTGCAAAGGTCACTCTGTGTGTTGATTCAGCTGCAGCGTCACTGAAAGTGTTAAAAATAAATTAATTTTATTTTTATCTTTTAATTAATCCCAATTATTCATTCCACGCCCTCAAATTTTTTTATTTTCCTTTTTTTATTGTTAGTCTTTAAAGAAGAATCAATTAATGTCCATTAATATTAAATTAATGTCTGACTAAATATAACGTCAAGCTGTAAGCATGACTATATTCCATTATTTTATTTTTTTTGGAGGGTATTTTATAATGAATATCTTACAACTGAATTAGTAAAATAATGTACATTAATAATTAATGAATCAATGTGTTCCTTTTTTCTTAAACGTTAACCTTTTTTGATATTAATGATTAGTAATGATTAATTAATTAATTAAAGTAAATGATTTTATTTTTTCCAATTCTTTCAAACAGGTAAGCACGATATTATTTGTAAATTAAATAAATTTCAATTTCTTGTTTCCTCTCATTTATTTTATTATTTAAAAATTAATTAAATAATTAATCATTAATGATTATTAATGTAATTTACCTTTTTTAATGTAATATTGATGAAGCAGTATCCTGAAGAGCTAACAATCTCTTGAGATTTTCCAGCATCAGAAAATATCCAGTCAGACTGTCATCACCTGAGCAGAAAGTGTCAGTTATGTGTCAAGTGTGCCCTATATATAGGCTTTGTCCGCGAGACAATTCCGTTTTTTTAGGTGGGAAATCCCCGCCGCCGCGAGACAAATGCATTGTTTTAGGCGGTAAATCCGCCATTTCACCCTGTTAATGCGTAAATGTATAATTTAGTTTTGTAAAATGGCATCGTTAATGTCTGCTTTACGCATTGCACGGTTATTTAGCATCTTTCCTATCGGTATTTTTTTGAGCACATACGTCTCTGGCTGTGTTTTACGCACTTCGTAGTAGTGTAGCCTCATTTTCATTTTCGGCGGCCACTTTTTTCTCGCTTAGGCGATTTTCGATGTTTATAAATCGTCTAAATCAATTCAAATTGTAGTTTCACCTCACTCACAGACGTCCTGCCTGTTTCCCCATGCTGCAAGTGATATTTTTGTAATTTTTTTGTGTATTTAGTGTTTTTTTATTGTTTTTGTTCCGCCGCTAAGGCGCTCATTGCCTAAGTGCTATGGTTTAATGGCTCGCCTCGCTACGCTAAGTCGTACTTACTGCGCAAACAGCGTGACGACAAATCGTAGTTGGACAATTATAATATGTGATATATATATATATATATATATATATATATATATATATATATATATGTGAGTGTGATCCCATCATCTCCCTGCTCAGTTTTGCTCTTGCAACATTGTAGCTGCGTTCAAAACACAGGCAGAGAACCAACCGCTGAGACCTGTCGGAGATAACATTGTAACAGTGGTTGTCCACTCTTTCATTTCTGGTAGATGTGACCTCTCAGAGTGTGACACCACGGTTCCTGTTACTGTCCGAGTCATTAGGATCCACTTTATACAGAGAATATAGATCTAAACGACTTCAAGGAACAGATTAATGGACCCACTGAATGTATAAGCGGAGGTTATGGTAAAGTATAATTATAAGTATTTTTAATAATGATGATGAATATATTCTACTAGCGACTTGCCCGTCAAAAAATTAAAGTGTTGAAATGCTGTTTGCCACACAATGTGAGTCTACTGTGTGCCTCAACTATATAGACCCTTCTAACATACTAATGAACGCATGTAATAACACTATAAGTGCCATGAGGGTCATCCAGGACCCTCATGACCCAAAGTGTAAGCACTACACCATTTTAACCCGGTCACTTATGGGGGTCTATCCAGACCCTCATAAGCCTCTATTTAACCTCATCAGTCCCATAAGGGTATATTATGACCATTATGGGCCTGTTACAACCCAACATTAACCACATAAGTGCCATGGCGGGTCTCAAGGACCATCATGACACTAAGTATAAACACTACACTGCACTTTACCCCCCCGATAAAACATTAAATATCAATTAAACACCCTCTACACTAACCTATTAACACCTACACTACCTACCTACCTACCCCCTAATAACCCCTCCCCACCACTGTAATTACAGAAATCCAAAAAACTAAAGTCAATCAAAAATCTACATTACATAAAATAAAAAAAACTAAAATCACCCAAAAAAAATGTACATTACAGAAAGAAAAAAACCTAAGTCACAAAAATTAAACAAAGGAACATTACAGAAAATAAAAAAATACATTACAACCCCCCCCCCCCCACTACAGAAAAAAAAATTACACACCTGAAAAGGAAATACATATAATACATACAATACAATACAATACAATTAAATACAATACAATTAAATACAATACACCCCTATCTAATATACATCCCCCTATCTAATATACATCCTCCTATCTAATATACATCCCCTTATATAAGATACAATACTATCTCCATCGGTGGAGCGTCCTCATCAAAATAACAACCCTGCCTGGCCAGATGACCCTTAGAGGGACTCTGCAACAAGGACACCATTTCTTGCACAAAGTCGTACTGGGCTCACGATGATCTCCTACGGCGCCCATCGCGATCCCTGCAATGAGCGCCTTTGGTGCTCATTACAGCAAACTCATGCAAGCCTTGCGATAAGCGCCTGTGGTGCCCATCATGAGGTGCGCAATGAGCCCCTTCAGCGTTCATTGCGCATGCTCACCCAATAACTTTTAACATGGCGTGACGGACAAACTCGCCAGATGACAACTATTATATGTGATTAAAAAGCTGTGTAATCCACCATTTTGGTCTGCTGATCAATTTCCTGAGGTGGGAGGAGACATAGAGGGCAGAACCCCCCTAGTGGGGCTACAATATGTACGTATATGTACATATATAAAATCATTTAATTTATGGTGGCCAGTAAATACATAGTACATTTGTGTTTACATTTGAATGTCTAAAATAAGCTAAAAATGTTTTATTTCCTGTACACAATTCAAAAAAATTGTATTCTGGGAACCTAAGCAGGGACATGCAAATGAGTCCACAAAGGCTTTGCTCTTATATTCCAGAACAGCTTTGGGCAAAACTCAGGATGGATTATACAAAATACAGGAATCCCACCAACGAACAGCTGTTTCAAGTTTACTGCTTCTAAAAAGAAGCCATGTTTAAAATTGTTATGGACTGCAAGAGCAAAGCCTGTGTGGGGACACGTGCATGTCCCTGCCCAGGCTCCGATAATGCAGTGTAATTACTGCATTTCTCAGAATTCTGGGCATGAAACATGTTTTTCTAACTTGTTGGCGTTCAAATGTGAACACAAATATACTATTTATTCCTAATTATATATATATAATATTTGCAGCACTGCTACACAAACTAAGTTTACTAGAGACCCTAACCTACATGTTTCATAAGAATACTTCCTCAGGGTATTTGGAATGCAGATAGAAAGTTGCTTTCTGCACAATAGGAATGTGGCAGCTATATTTACAGGTGCTTTCAGTAGCAGACAGGTCAGCTAAGAAAAGAAAATGGAACCCTGCAGTAAAGCATAATTGGATACTAAAGCTAAAATGAAAAGCTTGTGTTCATTTGTTCTACATTTGCCCATTACCAAGTTTAGTTATTCAAAGAGCATTTAGTAATCTTTGAAAGGCATAATAGTAACTTTGGAGGCCTTTTAATTTATGAAGGCCAGTGGTCATTCTGCAGGGAGTGCGGTCAGGTCCTACTTACCTCATATATATGACACAACGCTATGTTATACCTGCCGTTTCCAGTGGCACCGTCCCCACAGCAGTAAACACAGTAATAAAGGTTTCCGGCCTCCTCAGAGCCTTTTTTTGTTTTACATTTTAGACCATCCCTAAAGAAAATTAATTGCATTTGTCTCCAAATTGTCTGCGGCCGCCTAATCGTCTCAGGTTTATTAACAGCAGCGAGCAGGGAATAGTCTGTAAAATGAATTTCAGATAACGGATCTTTGCTGTTTCCTCCTAGTTTTGCAATTAGTTTCCTCTGCATTTTGGGGGGTGACGGATACATTTCGCTTTCCTCCTGAGACAATAAGAAATATTGTAAAATATAAAAAAGCTTCTTAAAAAGCAGTGACATTTCTTGGGGACAATACCTCCAGGGTGAGATGTACTTGTTTATCTGGAATTGTTGGTGGCACGACTTTTCCGCGCATCACACATGATCGCCTCCGCTTGCACGCCGACGCATGCGCAAGCCCACACAAGAGGGCCCGTTATTTGCTCGATCCCGACATCTTCGAGCAGGAGCCGACATTTGCTCTCAGGACCCGACGCAGGACCTCTGAAAAAGTGGGCTTAGGGGTCTTTAAGTGTAAGGATTATGGTTAGGGCACAAGTGTAAGGGTTAGGGTAGGGGTCTGAGGTCTAGGGCATGGCTGTAAGGGTTAGGGTAGGGGTCTAAGGGTTAAGGCACAGGTGTAAGGGTTAGGGTAGGGGTCTTAGAGTTAAGGCACAGGTGTAAGGGTTAGGGTCGGGGTCTAAGGGTTAAGGCACACGTGTAAGGGTTAGTGTAATGGAACCTATCACTGTTTTACCCTGTTTTATGGTTATTATTATGGTTAAAATATGATCCTACTATTATACTGTATGTATGTTGGCTTATGCTCTGCAGAATATTAGCCCAGACTATTGCAGATCTGGGCATAATAGATAATCCTATTACAGAGACTCCTCATAAGATAAGGAAGTCTATTGTATAAAGTGTTTTCATTCTCAGCCAAAAGAACAAAGAAGGATGATCTAATCCATGTCTGATTGTATCAAAGTTGCCAGGTAGCCTCAGGGAGGTGTGACCCACCTATTGTCCCTCTATGTGTATTATGTGGCCAACTATGAGGGATGTGTATTGCCTGTGAAATATCTGTGTGTTATGTATAAAAATGTGTAAGTTTTAGCTGGGAGATAATTGAGTAGATACAGTAATAAACTCAATTATCTCTCAAGTAGAGGGGAGGGAAACTGTGGGCGTTACTATTGTGTTATTGATTGTTCTATACCTCCCCCTGGGTGTGTTCTGTTTGTACCTGACTGTAATAAAAACCAGGCTGGGTATGCCAGCAAGAGAGTTCTACTTGACCGTTCAAAACTTAGCCTCGTCTCGTTCTTGGAGGGGATTGCTATATCAAACTGGGGATTGCTATGCTTTGCATACTCCCTTGAGCTTAACTACTGAACCCTTGTTCCTGATGTACTCTCCTTGGAGGAGAGATCTTCCCCACACGATCCTGGATGCTGGAGATTCATACAGGGTGGAAGGAAGACGGCGCGGCTCCAGTTAAGCTACGGCGGTTGTGGAGTCTGTGGTGGTTGTGGTGTCCGGTGCGGTGCTTGTAGTCCTCGGCGCAAGCTAGGACGCGTCCATCAACGAAGGTACCCAGTCGGGGTGCCAGTAGATCCGTTACAGTTAGGGTAGGGTTCTAAGGGTTAAGGCACAGGTGCAAGGGTTAGGGTAGGGGTCTGAGTATTAGGGGACGACTGTAAGGGTTAGGGTAGGGGTCTAAGTGTTAGGGCACGGCTGTAAGGGTTAGGGTAGGGTGTCATGAATCAGCCAGGGGCCATGTTGGATTTGGAACTGTTATCTGCCACATGTTATTAAATAGAAGGTTTTGGGCTCCCAGATCCACTGTTATAATGTTATATATTCAGGGCAGAGTCCCACTGTTATTGTTATGCATTCAGAGAAGAGGCAGTTTACCACGTCACCACTAATAAAGTCGTCATAATGCATTAAGTGGACTGACGTGGGAAGTACTGCCTCAACTCATAACATGTGGGTTACAAAATGTTGTAGTGGTAATATCTGTAAATATATTGTATTGTAATGTGGGAGCCATGTTGTGTGCAGTCAGCCATATTGGGTCTGATACAGATAGTAACCTGAGTAGATCACCCATCTGCCTTCCAGCTATCACCTAAAGTAAACACTTGAAGTGATAGCAAGGCCAGAACAAAGGGGTCTGTACAGACATTGAGGCACCTTAACCCCATGGGGTCTTCAGCCCAATATCAGGGTCATAGTACAGGAGCAAATAGGTGTTTTTCCCTTGAGAACCAGAGACCAAGTGAATTAGGTAGCCACACCTAATGGGCGGCCCATGGGAGGGGTCTGGAAGTTCCCAGAGCTTACCTCTAGTCCATTGGCCAGAGGTAATCAAGTTACTCTGGAGATTACCCCATTGGCCAAGAGGAAGATGAGGGTTGGACAAGGGGGTAGCCACTCCCTGTACTGGTTTTGTGAGTTGTTTAAATACGGTGTGTTTCCAAAATAAAGTGTTCTTAATTTTCATACTTTGACTAAGCATGTATTATTGACCCAGAGGCATATGCTTGTAGAGGAGCTCGCTCTGACTCCCTACCAAGGTGCTCCCAGGTACACTACCAAAGCAAGCTGGGACTTATGCCTTTGTACCAACAAAGACTGTCCATAGGTCTAGAGTCACCCAAACTTAGGTCTAAACCTACTGGGAATAAGAGTACTAGGATACTCTAGATCCCATCATCATAGTAGGTTGTGACATAGGGCTCTGAGGGTTAAGGCACAGGTGTAAGGGTTAGGGTAGGGGTCTGAGTATTAGGGCATGACTGTAAGGGTTAGGGTAGGGGTCTAAGTGTTAGGGCACGGCTGTAAGGGTTAGGGTAGGGGTCTGAGGGTTAAGGCACAGGTGTAAGGGTTAGGGTAGGGGTCTGAGGGTTAAAGCACAGGTTTAAGTGTTAGGGTAGGCGATAGTCGGGGTGCCGACTCTTGGCAGGGGCTGGTGTTATATAAAAGGGTAACACAGGGGCTGTAATACAGATGAGGGGCTGGGGGATATGTGCAGAGGAAATACAGGTGAGGGGCTGGGGTATATACAGGAGCTGGGGTATATACAGGAGCTGGGGTATATACAGGGGCTGGGGGATATGTGCAGTGGTATTATAGGGGTAATATAGGTGAGGGGCTTGGGTATATACAGGGGCTGGGGTATATACGGGGGCTGGGTATATGTATAGGGGTAATTTAGGTGAGGGTCTGGGGCTATATACAGGGATTAGTGATATATACAGCTGGGGGGCTGGGGCTATGTGCAGGGCCTGAGGGTATAGAGAGGGAGAAGGTGGTTATACAGAGAAGATATTATCATACAGGTGAGGGGATGTTGGTATACAGGGGCTGCTAGAGTTATACAGAGAGGGCCTGGGGGTGTAATGGTGGCTGTGTTATAGGGTTAGGGGTCCCTCTTGCAGTGCCTGAGCCCTCTCGTCCCCTCCTGTTACACACAGCCAGCTCCCCAGCTTGTGCACCCACGCTCTTGTGACAGCGCGCATTTATTCACAGCGCGCTGCTGTCACAGCACCGATGTCGCCGCGGAATTCAACTGCGCTCACAGGTCGGCGTGATATTATTAGTTACATTGTATCTAATGTTAATGAAATCTGGAAACTATATATTAGTGACATTGTATCTGTTGTTGATGTTTATTTATCTGGAATTAATATTAATAGGAATTATTGTATCTGTTGATGTTATAAGAACAATTTGTGTTTTTGTAATGCCAATTTTAAAAAGAAATAATGAAAAATACGATATAAAAACAAATACTTTTTTGTTGTACTTTACTATGTCTGCCATCTCCATGAGTGACTGAGCTGCAGCGTGTGATAGACCGCACTCGGCAAAATCTTTATTCTCACTTCATTAATAAACTTGTGCACATGTAATAAAATAGCAAATTTTAGTCGATAGATTTTTAAATTAGGCATGGACCATTCATATAATTATTCTGCAATGATTTAGAAATGCAATATATTTTATATTTTAATTTGAACCTGCCCGTTTCTCCACCCCTTATGAGGTCAATGAGGTGTAGGGGCAACTCGGACCAGACACGGTGCTAAATGATCAGACACAAGTTTATGTCTGGAGAGCAGAGGACACTCTTCATTGGATGAAGTCTTGGGTCCCTATTGAAATTTGCAGCAGTTACAGATTGATTTAATTGATCAAGCCCACAACTACATGACTGAAAGCCTAGACCGTAAACCATGCAATCGTAAGTAGCATTTCAGAGCGTGATCAAGATCAATTAAGCAAGCCCGTAACTATCGATTTAGAAGCAGCCAATAGTAAATGAGACCGTCATTATTATTATAAAACATGGAGGTTAAACATCAATAAATTAGTGTTTAGAAGTCTGATATGCGATCAGACTCCCAATCTGGCAATGTTGAAATGTATAAAATCAATAAATCTATTGGTCTAGTGTATGCGAGTGCCATGAAAATAATTAACCCATTGATTGCCAAGATTGATATAACACAGAAATAAAACTTAAATAAAACAAAAAATTCAGCAGATGTGCGGGCTTAAGACTGTAATGTCTGTCATCGCTTTCCCCATATTTTAAAGTGCAGTATTGTGTGTTTATTTGCATTTAAAGTGCTATAATCAGGAGTTTAACCCTCAGGGGGTCCTACCTGGTACTCATAGGATTTTTGGCTCCCTTTGGCGTTTACAGGTTTGAAAGCAATTGCGGGCTTGGGGAATTGTAGCAATTTAATAGCGGTTTACAATTTTAGTGATTGTAACATTTGCGGGCTTGACAGATCAAAGGCTTAGCTGGGTCTGAGTTACGATTTTGACAACTGCAGGGATTTTCAGCCTGTAGCCCGTAGATCCATTGCGGGTAGCGAAAAGACGCCAATTTAAAAGCAGTAACTACAATTTGTACAAATTATTAGCAGCCATGGTGTGTTGAATTGCTTTGCCTTGCTTATGTCTGAACATTTAGGACTGCCTCCAAGTCAGAGTTGCTCCCACTCTTAGATATTAGTAAAGAGACGCAGCTCAGTTGGAGCTTGATTACAGTGGTCTGTTAACATATGGGGGGACCTATTAAAATGGAAATGCAATCCTATAAAGTTATTAAAAGCAATCAAGAGGAGCTGGGAAAACTGATTGAGGCTTAGCTTAAATCCCCATGAGCATGTGCTAGCTCTGCTGCTCTCCATGAAGCGGTTGGAGGAATCATTGGAGCTGATTTAAATAAAATACATAGCAACTTTAGTTAAATGATTTTAGCGTTTCCTCTGCAGAGCTTTGTGGCATCTCCGCCAGTGGTTGGTTCAATGGTTAGATAAGATTTAGTTGCAAAGGTAAGTGTTTTAATTGTTGTTGTCATTAATACTGGTCTTAGGACCTTTTCTGTGTCCTTCTCTACAACCAGTCAACAATGATCGGGGTGTGTCTGTTCTGTGATTTATACCTGTGTGTAGAGCCCAGGGTCAGGTCAGGAGTGTGCGTTTTCTACTCTCTCTCTCTCTATATATATATATATATATATATATCACATATTATAATTGTTGAACTATGAGACGTCGTCATGCTTTGGGTGGTGCATAAGACTTAGGCGATAAGCGCCAAAGGCGCCCATAACCTGCGAGCCTCGCGTAGCAAGGCGAGCCGTTAAGGCACTAAAACTCGCAGAACTTAGGCGATGAGCGTTAAAGGTGCTCATTGCCTGCGAGCCTCGCATAGCGAGGCGAGCCGTTACGGCAAATTAAACTCGCAGCACTTGGCTGATGGGCGCCAAAGGCATCTCGTAGCAAGGCGAGATGAGCCGTTAAGGCACTAAAACTCGCAGCACTTGGGCGATGAGCAAAGACAATGAAACACGCCTGCAAATACTTAGCAAACGCCTGATCGACTTAGGCTGCAGGCAGTTGATGAATGCGGAAAATAAATACGAGACGTGGGAAAAAGAGAATGCAAGATAGAAAAAATACGAAGTTAACAGCGGAAAAAAACAAAGCAAAAAACACGAAACACAAAAAAAATAAAAAATAAAATACAACAAAAACATCGCACACAGCACAGGGGGACAGCCAGGATGTTTGGGAGTGAGGTAGAACGCAAAAATCGGCTAAGCAAGAGAAAAGATGGAAACGAGACTACACGACCCTGGACCGCGCAAATCCCCGCCAACCGCGTAGCACTTTTACCGAGGAACGTACGAGGTACAAAATACACTATTACAAAGGACGGCAAATGCTCGCGAACCGCGTAGCACATAGACAATACACGCTATTTTACAACCCTAACTTGCCACTAACAACAATACGCATCTACAGTAGCGCTTTACACAAATAAACCAACGGTTTGCCCTCGCGCACGCAGCCGATTTCTAATGTACAGTTGGGACATTCATGACACTATCTCCTCAGGCCAGCGGCCGTCCCACAGGACATTATATGCTGCAGGACAATAAGTAGAGATTGTTACCTTTTCAGCCTATTGATTGTTACATATATTAATTAGAAAAAGGTAAACTATATTAATTTATTATTCAATTAATTCATTAATTAGTATTTAAAAAAATATAGAGAGGAGCCAAAGGACACGCAAGGAGAGGCTCACAATGAGCGCCAAAGGTCCTTAGAGTATAAAAAGCTTAACATTGTGAGCCAAACAGCATTGCCATGGCTTCAAATTTGATTGACCATAATTTTTTGACAGGCAAGTCGCTAGTATATATATATATATATATATATATATATAATAATTAAATAGTACATTTGTGTTCACATTGGAATGTCTAAAACTAGACAAAAACGTGTTTCCTGCTCAGAATTCTGAGAAGTACAGTTATTACACTGCATTCTGGGAACCTGGGCAGGGACATGCAAATGTGCTCACAACAGCTTCGCCCTATAATCCATTACCATTTGAAACATGGCTCCTTTTAAGGCATATGCCTGCTGTATTACACAGATTTAAGCAAGGCATAGGATGAATTATGCACAAGCCAGAGAGCTGAGGAGTGAGTCTGTTCTGCAGTATATGATAGAGCTGAGGAGTGAGTCTGTTCTGTAGTATATGATAGAGCTGAGGAGTGTGTCTGTTCTGTAGTATACAAGAGTGCTGAGAAGTGAGTCTGTTCTGCAGTATACAAGAGAGCTGAGGAGTGAGTCTGTTCTGTAGTATATGATAGAGCTGAGGAGTGAGTCTGTTCTGTAGTATATGATAGAGCTGAGGAGTGAGTCTGTTCTGTAGTATACAAGAGAGCTGAGAAGAGAGTCTGTTCTGCAGTATACAAGAGAGGTGAGAAGTGTCTGTTCTGTAGTATACAAGAGAGCTGAGAAGTGAGTCTGTTCTGTAGTATATGATAGAGCTGAGGAGAGAGTCTGTTCTGCAGTATACAAGAGTGCTGAGAAGTGAGTCTGTTCTGTAGTATATGATAGAGCTGAGGAGAGAGTCTGTTCTGCAGTATACAAGAGAGCTGAGGAGAGAGTCTGTTCTGTAGTATACAAGAGTTCTGAGATGTGAGTCTGTTCTGTAGTATATGATAGAGCTGAGGAGAGAGTCTGTTCTGCAGTATACAAGAGTGCTGAGAAGTGAGTCTGTTCTGTAGTATATGATAGAGCTGAGGAGAGAGTCTGTTCTGCAGTATACAAGAGAGCTGAGGAGAGAGTCTGTTCTGTAGTATACAAGAGTGCTGAGAAGTAAGTCTGTTCTGTAGTATATGATAGAGCTGAGGAGTGAGTCTGTTCTGTAGTATATGATAGAGCTGAGGAGAGAGTCTGTTCTGTAGTATATTATAGAGCTGAGGAGTGAGTCTGTTCTGTAGTATATGATAGAGCTGAGGAGAGAGTCTGTTCTGTAGTATATTATAGAGCTGAGGAGTGAGTCTGTTCTGTAGTATATGATAGAGCTGAGGAGAGAGTCTGTTCTGCAGTATACAAGAGAGCTGAGAAGTGAGTCTGTTCTGTAGTATATGAAAGAGCTGAGGAGAGAGTCTGTTCTGTAGTATACAAGAGTGCTGAGAAGTGAGTCTGTTCTGTAGTATATGATAGAGCTGAGGAGTGAGTCTGTTCTGTAGTATATGATAGAGCTGAGGAGTGAGTCTGTTCTGTAGTATATGATAGAGCTGAGGAGTGAGTCTGTTCTGCAGTATACAAGAGAGCTGAGGAGAGAGTCTGTTCTGTAGTATATGATAGAGCTGAGGAGTGAGTCTGTTCTGTAGTATATGATAGAGCTGAGGAGTGAGTCTGTTCTGCAGTATACAAGAGAGCTGAGGAGTGAGTCTGTTCTGTAGTATACAAGAGAGCTGAGGAGTGAGCCTGTTCTGCAGTATATGATAGAGCTGAGGAGTGAGTCTGTTCTGTAGTATATGATAGAGCTGAGGAGAGAGTCTGTTCTGTAGTATATGATAGAGCTGAGGAGAGAGTCTGTTCTGTAGTATATGATAGAGCTGAGGAGAGAGTCTGTTCTGTAGTATATGATAGAGCTGAGGAGAGAGTCTGTTCTGTAGTATATGATAGAGCTGAGGAGTGAGCCTGTTCTGTAGTATATGATAGAGCTGAGGAGTGTGTCTGTTCTGTAGTATACAAGAGAGCTGAGGAGTGAGCCTGTTCTGCAGTATATGATAGAGCTGAGGAGTGAGTCTGTTCTGTAGTATATGATAGAGCTGAGGAGTGTGTCTGTTCTGTAGTATATGATAGAGCTGAGGAGTGAGTCTGTTCTGCAGTATACAAGAGAGCTGAGGAGTGAGTCTGTTCTGTAGTATATGATAGAGCTGAGGAGTGAGTCTGTTCTGTAGTATATGATAGAGCTGAGGAGAGAGTCTGTTCTGTAGTATATGATAGAGCTGAGGAGAGAGTCTGTTCTGTAGTATATGATAGAGCTGAGGAGAGAGTCTGTTCTGTAGTATATGATAGAGCTGAGGAGAGAGTCTGTTCTGTAGTATATGATAGAGCTGAGGAGTGAGCCTGTTCTGTAGTATATGATAGAGCTGAGGAGTGTGTCTGTTCTGTAGTATACAAGAGAGCTGAGGAGTGAGCCTGTTCTGCAGTATATGATAGAGCTGAGGAGTGAGTCTGTTCTGTAGTATATGATAGAGCTGAGGAGTGTGTCTGTTCTGTAGTATATGATAGAGCTGAGGAGTGAGTCTGTTCTGCAGTATACAAGAGAGCTGAGGAGTGAGTCTGTTCTGTAGTATATGATAGAGCTGAGGAGTGAGTCTGTTCTGTAGTATATGATAGAGCTGAGGAGAGAGTCTGTTCTGTAGTATATGATAGAGCTGAGGAGAGAGTTTGTTCTGTAGTATATGATAGAGCTGAGGAGAGAGTCTGTTCTGTAGTATATGATAGAGCTGAGGAGAGAGTCTGTTCTGTAGTATATGATAGAGCTGAGGAGTGAGCCTGTTCTGTAGTATATGATAGAGCTGAGGAGTGAGTCTGTTCTGCAGTATATGATAGAGCTGAGGAGTGTGTCTGTTCTGCTGTATATGATAGAGCTGAGGAGAGAGTCTGTTCTGTAGTATATGATAGAGCTGAGGAGAGAGTCTGTTCTGTAGTATATGATAGAGCTGAGGAGTGTGTCTGTTCTGTAGTATATGATAGAGCTGAGGTGTGTGTCTGTTCTGTAGTACATGATAGAGCTGAGGAGTGAGTCTGTTCTTCAGTTACAAGAGAGCTGAGGAGAGAGTCTGTTCTGCAGTATACAAGAGAGCTGAGGAGTGAGTCTGTTCTGTAGTATATGATAGAGCTGAGGAGAGAGTCTGTTCTGTAGTATATGATAGAGCTGAGGAGTGAGTCTATTCTGCAGTATACAAGAGAGCTGAGGAGAGAGTCTGTTCTGTAGTATATGATAGAGCTGAGGAGAGAGTCTGTTCTGTAGTATATGATAGAGCTGAGGAGAGAGTCTGTTCTGTAATACACAAGAGTGCTGAGGAGTGAGCCTGTTCTGTAGTATATGATAGAGCTGAGAAGAGAGTCTGTTCTGTAGTATATGATAGAGCTGAGGAAAGAGTCTGTTCTGTAGTATATGATAGAGCTGAGGAGAGAGTCTGTTCTGTAGTATATGATAGAGCTGAGGAGTGAGCCTAGTCTGTAGTATATGATAGAGCTGAGGAGAGAGTATGTTCTGTAGTATATGATAGAGCTGAGGAGTGAGTCTGTTTTGTAGTATATGATAGAGCTGAGGAGTGTGTCTGTTCTGTAGCATACAAGAGAGCTGAGGAGTGAGCCTGTTCTGCAGTATATGATAGAGCTGAGGAGTGAGTCTGTTCTGCAGTATATGATAGAGCTGAGGAGTGAGTCTGTTCTGCAGTATATGATAGAGCTGAGAAGTGTGTCTGTTCTGTAGTACATGATAGAGCTGAGGAGTAAGTCTGTTCTGTAGTATACAAGAGAGCTGAGGAGAGAGTCTGTTCTGTAGTTACAAGAGAGCTGAGGAGAGAGTCTGTTCTGTAGTATATGATAGAGCTGAGGAGAGAGTCTGTTCTGTACTATATTATAGAGCTGAGAAGTGAGTCTGTTCTGTAGTATATGATAGAGCTGAGGAGTGAATCTGTTCTGCAGTATACAAGAGAGCTGAGGAGAGAGTCTGTTCTGTAGTATATGATAGAGCTGAGGAGTGAATCTGTTCTGCAGTATACAAGAGAGCTGAGGAGAGAGTCTGTTCTGTAGTATATGATAGAGCTGAGGAGAAAGTCTGTTCTGTAATACACAAGAGTGCTGAGGAGTGAGCCTGTTCGGTAGTATACAAGAGAGCTGAGGAGAGAGTCTGTTCTGTAGTATATGATAGAGCTGAGGAGTGAGCCTGTTCTGTAGTATATGATAGAGCTGATGAGAGAGTCTGTTCTGTAGTATATGATAGAGCTGAGGAGAGAGTCTGTTCTGTAGTATATGATAGAGCTGAGGAGTGAGCCTGTTCTGTAGTATATGATAGAGCTGAGGAGAGAGTCTGTTCTGTAGTATACAAGAGAGCTGAGGAGAGAGTCTGTTCTGCAGTATATGATAGAGCTGAGAGTATGCATGTTCTGCAGTATATGATAGAGCTGAGAGTATGCATGTTCTGCGGTATATGATAGAGCTGAGAGTATGCCTGTTCTGCAGTATATGATAGAGCTGTGAGTGTGTCTGTTCTACAGTATATGATAGAGCTGAGAGTATGCATGTTCTGCGGTATATGATAGAGCTGAGAGTATGCCTGTTCTGCAGTATATGATAGAGCTGTGAGTGTGTCTGTTCTACAGTATATGATAGAGCTGAGAGTGTGCATGTTCTGTGGTATATGATAGCGCTGGGAGTGTGCCTGTTCTGTAGTATAAGATAGAGCTGGGAGTATGCCTGTTCTGCAGTATATGATAGAGCTTATGAGTGTGCATGTTCTGCAGTATATGATAGCGCTGGGACTATGCCTGTTCTGCAGTATATGATAGAGCTGAGAGTATGCCTGTTCTGCAGTATATTATAGAGCTGAGGAGAGAGTCTGTTCTGTAGTATATGATAGAGCTGAGGAGTGAGCCTGTTCTGTAGTATATGATAGAGCTGAGGAGTGAGTCTGTTCTGCAGTATATGATAGAACTGAGGAGTGAGTCTGTTCTGCAGTATATGATAGAGCTGAGGAGTGAGTCTTTTCTGCAGTATATGATAGAGCTGAGGAGTGTGTCTGTTCTGCAGTATATGATAGAGCTGAGGAGATAGTCTGTTCTGTAGTATATGATAGAGCTGAGGAGAGAGTCTGTTCTGTAGTATATGATAGAGCTGAGGAGTGTGTCTGTTCTGTAGTATATGATAGAGCTGAGGAGAGAGTCTGTTCTGTAGTATATGATAGAGCTGAGGAGTGAGTCTGTTCTGTAGTATATGATAGAGCTGAGGAGAGAGTCTGTTCTGTAGTACATGATAGAGCTGAGAAGTGAGTCTGTTCTGTAGTATATGATAGAGCTGAGGAGTGTGTCTGTTCTGTAGTATATGATAGAGCTGAGGAGAGAGTCTGTTCTGTAGTACATGATAGAGCTGAGGAGTGAGTCTGTTCTTTAGTTACAAGAGAGCTGAGGAGAGAGTCTGTTCTGTAGTATATTATAGAGCTGAGGAGTGAGTCTGTTCTGTAGTATATGATAGAGCTGAGGAGTGAGTCTGTTCTGCAGTATACAAGAGAGCTGAGGAGAGAGTCTGTTCTGTAGTATACAAGAGAGCTGAGAAGTGAGTCTGTTCTGTAGTATATGATAGAGCTGAGGAGTGAGTCTGTTCTGCAGTATACAAGAGAGCTGAGGAGAGAGTCTGTTCTGTAGTATACAAGAGAGCTGAGAAGTGAGTCTGTTCTGTAGTATATGATAGAGCTGAGGAGAGAGTCTGTTCTGCAGTATACAAGAGAGCTGAGAAGTGAGTCTGTTCTGTAGTATATGATAGAGCTGAGGAGTGTGTCTGTTCTGTAGTATACAAGAGAGCTGAGGAGTGAGCCTGTTCTGCAGTATATGATAGAGCTGAGGAGTGAGTCTGTTCTGCAGTATACAAGAGAGCTGAGAAGTGAGTCTGTTCTGTAGTATATGATAGAGCTGAGGAGTGAGTCTGTTCTGCAGTATACAAGAGAGCTGAGAAGTGAGTCTGTTCTGTAGTATATGATAGAGCTGAGGAGTGTGTCTGTTCTGTAGTATACAAGAGAGCTGAGGAGTGAGCCTGTTCTGCAGTATATGATAGAGCTGAGGAGTGAGTCTGTTCTGTAGTATATGATAGAGCTGAAGAGTGAGTCTGTTCTGTAGTATATGATAGAGCTGAGGAGTGAGTCTGTTCTGTAGTATATGATAGAGCTGAGGAGAGAGTCTGTTCTGTAATACACAAGAGTGCTGAGGAGTGAGCCTGTTCTGTAGTATATGATAGAGCTGAGGAGAGAGTCTGTTCTGTAGTATATGATAGAGCTGAGGAGAGAGTCTGTTCTGTAGTATATGATAGAGCTGAGGAGAGAGTCTGTTCTGTAGTATATGATAGAGCTGAGGAGTGAGCCTGTTCTGTAGTATATGATAGAGCTGAGGAGAGAGTCTGTTCTGTAGTATATGATAGAGCTGAGGAGTGAATCTGTTCTGTAGTATATGATAGAGCTGAGGAGTGTGTCTGTTCTGTAGTATATGATAGAGCTGAGGAGTGAGTCTGTTCTGCAGTATATGATAGAGCTGAGGAGTGAGTCTGTTCTGCAGTATATGATAGAGCTGAGGAGTGAGTCTGTTCTGCAGTATATGATAGAGCTGAGGAGTGTGTCTGTTCTGCAGTATTTGATAGAGCTGAGGAGAGAGTCTGTTCTGCAGTATACAAGAGAGCTGAGGAGAGAGTCTGTTCTGTAGTATATGATAGAACTGAGGAGAGAGTCTGTTCTGTAGTATATGATAGAGCTGAGGAGAGAGTCTGTTCTGTAATACACAAAAGTGCTGAGGAGTGAGCCTGTTCTGTAGTATATGATAAAGCTGAGAGGAGTGTCTGTTCTGTAGTATATGATAGAGCTGAGGAGTGTGTCTGTTCTGCAGTATATGATAGAGCTGAGGAGAGAGTCTGTTCTGTAGTATATGATAGAGCTGAGGAGAGAGTCTGTTCTGTAGTATATTATAGAGCTGAGGAGTAAGTCTGTTCTGTAGTATATGATAGAGCTGAGGAGTGAGTCTGTTCTGCAGTATACAAGAGAGCTGAGGAGAGAGTCTGTTCTGTAGTATATGATAGAACTGAGGAGAGAGTCTGTTCTGTAGTATATGATAGAGCTGAGGAGAGAGTCTGTTCTGTAATACACAAAAGTGCTGAGGAGTGAGCCTGTTCTGTAGTATATGATAAAGCTGAGAGGAGTGTCTGTTCTGTAGTATACAAGAGAGCTGAGAAGTGTCTGTTCTGCAGTATACAAGAGAGCTGAGGAGAGAGTCTGTTCTGCAGTATATGATAGAGCTGAGAGTGTGCATGTTCTGCAGTATATGATAGCGCTGAGAGTATGCATGTTCTGCAGTATATGATAGAGCTGAGAGTATGCATGTTCTGCGGTATATGATAGAGCTGAGAGTATGCCTGTTCTGCAGTATATGATAGAGCTGTGAGTGTGTCTGTTCTACAGTATATGATAGAGCTGAGAGTATGCATGTTCTGCTGTATATGATAGAGCTGAGAGTATGCCTGTTCTGCAGTATATGATAGAGCTGTGAGTGTGTCTGTTCTACAGTATATGATAGAGCTGAGAGTGTGCATGTTCTGTGGTATATGATAGCGCTGGGAGTGTGCCTGTTCTGTAGTATAAGATAGAGCTGGGAGTATGCCTGTTCTGCAGTATATGATAGAGCTGAGAGTATGCCTGTTCTGCAGTATATGATAGAGCTGGGAGTATGCCTGTTCTGCAGTATATGATAGCACTGATGAGTATGCCTGTTCTGCAGTATATGATAACGCTGGGAGTATGCCTGTTCTGCAGTATATGATAACGCTGGGAGTATGCCTGTTCTGCAGTATATGATAGAGCTGGGAGTATGCCTGTTCTGCAGTATATGATAGAGCTGGGAGTATGCCTGTTCTGCAGTATATGATAGCGCTGGGAGTGTGCCTGTTCTGTAGTATATGATAGAGCTGAGAGTGTGCCTGTTCTGCAGTATATGATAGAGCTGAGAGTGTGCCTGTTCTGCAGTATATGATAGCGCTGGGAGTGTGCCTGTTCTGTAGTATATGATAGAGCTGGGAGTATGCCTGTTCTTTAGTATATGATAGATCTGGGAGTATGCCTGTTCTGCAGTATATGATAGCACTGATGAGTATGCCTGTTCTGCAGTATATGATAGCGCTGAGAGTATGCCTGTTCTGCAGTATATGATAGAGCTGGGAGTGTGCCTGTTCTGCAGTATATGATAGCGCTGGGACTATGCCTGTTCTGCAGTATATGATAGACCTGGGAGTATGCCTGTTCTGCAGTATATGATAGAGCTGGGAGTATGCCTGTTCTGCAGTATATGATAGAGCTGAGAGTATGCCTGTTCTGCAGTATATGATAGCCCTGGGAGTATGTCTGTTCTGCAGTATATGATAGCGCTGGGAGTATGCCTGTTCTGCAGTATATGATAGCGCTGGGAGTGTGCCTGTTCTGCAGTATATGATAGCGCTGGGAGTATGCCTGTTCTGCAGTATATGATAGCGCTGGGAGTATGCCTGTTCTGCAGTATATGATAGCGCTGGGAGTATGCCTGTTCTGCAGTATATGATAGCGCTGGGAGTATGCCTGTTCTGCAGTATATGATAGCGCTGGGAGTATGCCTGTTCTGCAGTATATGATAGCGCTGGGAGTATGCCTGTTCTGCAGTATATGATAGCGCTGGGAGTATGCCTGTTCTGGAGTATATGATAGCGCTGGGAGTATGCCTGTTCTGCAGTATATGATAGCACTGGGAGTATGCCTGTTCTGCAGTATATGATAGCGCTGGGAGTATGCCTGTTCTGCAGTATATGATAGCGCTGGGAGTATGCCTGTTCTGCAGTATATGATAGCGCTGGGAGTATGCCTGTTCTGCAGTATATGATAGCGCTGGGAGTATGCCTGTTCTGCAGTATATGATAGCGGTGGGAGTATGCCTGTTCTGCAGTATATGATAGCGCTGAGAGTATGCCTGTTCTGCAGTATATGATAGAGCTGAGAGTGTGCCTGTTCTGCAGTATATGATAGCGCTGGGAGTATGCCTGTTCTGCAGTATATGATAGCGCTGGGAGTATGCCTGTTCTGCAGTATATGATAGCACTGGGAGTATGCCTGTTCTGCAGTATATACAAATGCGGACCCTCGCGATGGTCTACGGCGCCTCACAAGTGGTTACAAACAAAAACCTCTAACCTTGCAAAAAACCTCTAACACGCCATGACTAAATACACAAAGAAATACGAGCCACAGGACGACCACGCAAAAATACGACCTTAACGGCCGCACCGCGCACACCTGAAAACATTAAAAACACAATAAATACTCCCAAAAAAACACATAACAAGCTTACAGACAGCGCGGGGGGACCCTAAAGCCGCAAAACAACAGCAAGCACATACGACTTTTCCAAAAACCTGTACGACCTACAACATACACAATTAGTAAGGACGCTTCATCATCCACGCCCGCGTACCACATACACATTCGCCGCCATTTTACACCACTAACTTACACAATGCGGAAGTACACAGCTACACTAACGGCTTCCCCTCGTGCACGCAGCCTATTTACACTACACACTGCACACATTGCTGACACTTACACCTCAGCTCCACAACACTGCAAACCTACATTATATGCTGCAGGAACATCAAAACAGATTGTCAGCTCTTCAACAAAATGCTTCCTGCATATATTAATTACAAATAGATAAAGTATATTAATTTATTAATTTACTATTTATTTCATTAGCATCACAAAAAACATATACACAAAAAAAACCACACTATCGCAAAAGCCCGTCACCGCGCGCCTCATGACGAGCGCCAACACTGCTCATAGCACACAAACTGCACCAGGGGACAGCCTTGCAATAAGTGCAACAAGCAGATCCCTTGTCCCTTTTTGGCCAGTAATTTGGCTTCGGGGTTAATTTATTTCCATCCAGCACAGTAATAACTGACAGTATCCAATTAGAGTGAAGTCTTATTATTATTTTTTTATATATATAAAAATGTGTATTTTGGTCAAATCATCCCCCAGATCTGGTATAGTACATAGGGTGCAGTTCCCTAGATCTCCCACTAGAGGGCTCTATCCTTCCTATTAGGAGCTGTCCAATTCAGAGCAGTTATTTCTCGCTGTCAGATTCCGTCTCGGAGCCGCAGAGCGTGCGCTGGGTCATACTCAAAATAATTATCTTTAATTTAGGATTCATTTGTAAATACAATCTCATGAAAGTGCAAAAAGAAATAAACAAGAGGCCCTGAGATGCAAACTGAAAACCTTACGATGCTGCTCCCCCTAACAATATTCTGGGGGACAATGGATAACCTTAAATGGATCTGGCAATTAAAAAATATATATTATCGAAAACTTTGATTCTAAAAGCATAATTAAGTAGGAAAAAGACAGTTTTTAATTATAAAAAAAAATGTCTACTGGACATGGACGTATCCATGACACGTGGAAGCTCCATGTGTGAGGGGTGTTTACATTTCTGTAGAGTAATACTTGCACCTTCTTGTGCCAGCAGCTGCTTCTTGGACTATGAGGGGAAGAGGTGTGGAGTCAATTTCAGTCAAAATTTCAAATTTAGAAGTAAACTTATAGTCTGTAGGAAAACTGACTAGAAAAGATCTTACAATGAAAAGGAACTAAAATCTGGAAAAGAGCTTACACTCTAATGCAAAGACCTTATGATATTGTTTTTTTTTCCCCTAAGTAACTCGGGTCGTAATTGTTTTCCTCATCCCGCTGCTCTTTTTTGTTTTTTCAAAGTCCCGATTTTCTGGGTTGTTAAGTTCGTATTTTTGGCGGGTCGTATTTTATTTTCTCTAAGTGGCCGTTTCCTTTTCAAAGTGTTACGGGCCGTAATTTTTTCAGGCGATTTTTTCAAAGTGCTACGTGTCACGCACTGCGAATTGTGTATTTGAGTTCTCTATTGTTCTGTAGTCCCTTGGGTCGTAGGTATGATGCTTAATGCCTGCGGGGTTGTAAGGATGAGCGCCTATGGCGCTCATCTCTACAAGCACAGTGAGCGCCTTCAGTGCTCCCTTCCAAAGTTGTGCGGGATCATAGGGATGAGCGCCTACGGTGCTCATCTCCACCAGCGCAGTGAGAACTATATATGTGACTAGCGACTTGCCCGTCAAAAAATGACGGCAATGTGATGTATATGTTTGTCAAGTTGTTTAGTTATTAACATATATTTTTGACACTTGTAAGTATTTTAATATGAACGTGTATTTTTGTAAAATGTTGATGTAATGGTTTTTTAAAATGTAATTAGTATCTGAAGAATTGTTAACTTTAATATACATTGAATGAATAGGAAAGCAAAAAGTAAAAAGCCTTCTTTAAACGTCGCGAATTTTAACATGAAGTTTAAACTATATGTAAGCAATAACCATCAAAGTATATATTTTTAAACTTGAACTTTATTTTTTATGTAAGTTTAGAAGTTGACAAAACATTGGTATAATTTTGAACATTATAAACAGGAACATAGTGAATACATTTTGTAACCTAATTTTTTATTAAAAGTATTAACATTTGAATGTAAAAACAATTGACCTTAAAATTAATCAGTATTAAAATTCAATTTCTATCACAATAATTGTTAACTTGAATATACATTGAATGTAGAGGAAGGCATACAGTAAAACTCTTCTTAAAACGTACGTAATTAAAGTAATTTATTACTGAGCACATAAACTGGCGATAAACATTAATGTAGGTAGTAATCTTAAGATAACAGACAATATTTACATTGTGACTTAAAAGGTGCTTGACCTCTTAACATCCACTTTGTAATCTGTTGAATGAAATAACTTGAAAATATATTTTTTAAACTTGTAACATTAGAAACATTAACATAGTGACTTAACATTTTAACATAATTTTTACTAACAATGCAAGGCAAGTATTTTGTGAGGCAAATCATTCATAAACATGACTTCCATTAATTATGACTGAATTAAACAACCAATTGTTATGTATTTTGCAATGCTTTAAAAAAATCTTGGCATCTTTAATTTGTATCCTTCAAAGTTATAGTACTTCATAGTAGACAATGTGTTTAGTAAAAATACGTCCATCTTCTAATAAATCACCTTGACTTTCATTGTTTTCAATGTAAACTTTAATAGCCTGTGGATTTTTGCACCGTGACAACGCAACGTACAATTGACCATGTGCAAAAACTGGTTCTTTCAAGAAAATACCCACAGATTTGAAAGTTTGACCTTGTGATTTATTAATGGTCATGGCAAATGCCATAATAATGGGAAATTGTCTTCTTTGAAGTATAAAAGGGAGACTACTTTCACTTGGTGCTAAATCTATTCTTGGTATGAAAACTCTCTCTCCTTTATGGGTCCCAGTTAAAATTTCAGCATCTATAAAATGGTCCTTTAATTGTTGAACAATTAATCTTGTGCCATTGCATAGGCCTTTTTTGGGGTTCATATTTCGCAGTAACATGATAATTGCACCTTTCTTTAGCTGCAAAATATGTGGTGGCATTCCAGAAGGAGTTAAAGAGTTTATGAATTCAGTTGAAAAGTTAGCCTGACTTTCATTGTCATCAGCAAGTACAGAATCAGCACTGTGATAATTTCTTTGTGGTGCATAAATTTTTTTTAAGATTTCATTATTGAGGATTAATGCATCTTTATTTTTACACGTCAGTATGACTTGGTTCGCAAGCTCGGAATATTCTTTGTTATTTATGCTCCCTTCAAATATAGCCGATATAATATCTTGTTGACAAATCATATGAGGTGGGATCTCTACAGTGTCATCAGGTAAATGTAGTATTTTTTCTGTTCTGCCTTCTCCAATTTTAATAAGCCAATCATTGAAATCAGTTTGGCCTTCTGATCTCATATTTTGTTGCAGTTGAAGATGGGTAAAATGTTTCCATACTGTACTTGACTTTATACATGTTTCGATAATGTCAGTTCGATTTCCATGTACAACGACAGGTAATGTTTGTCTGAAATCGCCACCCAACAACATTACCTTTCCACCAAATGGAAAAATATTCTCCATGACTTCACGAAGCAAACGGTCAATACATTGGAGGGCATAGCATGACATCATTGTGGCCTCATCTATTATAATTAATTTACATTTCTTCAATTTCTTTGCTTGTAAGGATGTCATGCGAATATCTGACACAGAATTTTCTAAAATAGGCACTGGCAGTTTAAATCCACTATGAACAGTTCTTCCACCTTCTAATAAAAGTGCAGCAATTCCAGTAGTGGCAAACGCCATTGCTATTTTTCCTTGTGCTCGTACTGAACTCATTAATAAATTGTACAAATATGTTTTTCCTGATCCGCCAGGTCCATCAAGATAGAAATAACGCTCTGTCACCATGTCATCATCTATAGCATTTTTAATGGCATGAAATGCTTGCAATTGTAGTGTATTTAAAGTTGCAAGTCTTTCTTCTGTTCTTTCTGCTTGTAGTTGAATGTCATAGTCTTCAAAGTTAATGTCATCTATAAAAGACCTGGATCAGGCAAATTAAAACTTGCACAACTTAATCCATGAGTTAAAAAGACTTCTTGGATTTCCATTAACGCTTTTAAGTGTGCAATGGGTTCATTGTATCGTCGCATAAAGTCTTCAGCCATATTACTTTTAAAAGTCTCCCACAAAGCTAATGCATTTGGAGCATTTGAGAAGATACAAATAAAAGCAAATTGTTCTCTCATCTGTCGTGGCATTTGACATTGTGCTGCTTCTTCTAAACATCTTTCCCACTCTGTATCATCAGCGAGTAAGTTTCTATGTCTTGCAGCTAAATGGAAGGATTCATATACAATGTCATTAACAGTTCTTAAGTGTTCAAAACTTTGTGCTCCAGGAACATTTAAAAGTAATATCCGTAAGCAAAAACGTTCCACATCTCTTGGACTGACTGTGTAAATTCTTGGAATAATTTTATTGCCTCTGGTTTTTCTTGGTCTCCATAATCCATTCACAAAAACATAGTGATATGGAATTTCAATATATAAGTATTGTGTTGCTTCAGCATCAGTGGAATTTAATGCAAACCATGCAGTTAGTGTAGTGTGACGATCTTCACTTTGGGCCAATGCATTCATTTCATTTCCAGCATGGAAATAGACTAAATGTCGTTGTGGCAAATGTACTGCTAACCTATATACTGCATGTGATCTATCATGCATTTCAAATTTTAAAAGCCGCCACATAGCTTCTGGCGCACTGACATAGCGAGCATCTACATGAGATGCAAGTTCATCATGTACTAACTCACTACTTTCAGGGTTGTCTGCACTTTTGACGACTACAGTAGCTGCATCGTAACCTTTGTAAATATATTTGTAGACATATTTAATGGATTTGATGGAAGTGCAGGCTTCTACGTTGATGTGGGCGTTGTACTTCATGAGTAAATGTGGATTGTAGGGTACTACATATCTATTGTCCACTTTTTTTCCACGAATAATGGCACTATCTCCTTCTCTTCTTTTATAAAGTGGATATCCATCACAATTGGCATAGGTTTTGTCTCTATAATCTTTTGGAAATTCTTTGGAACATTTATTATTTTCCATACATGGTGATTGTGGATTAAGGTCACCACAGGGTCCATGAATCATGCGATGAGTAACAATCTCATATAGTCTACCATATAGTTCTGGATCTGGTAGTTCAGCAACAATGACTGCATCCACTTTGTCTGAAGTATCTAATTTATCTTTTTCTTGAAGTATTATTAGAAGATGTGCATGTGGAAGGCCTCTTTTTTGAAATTCAATGGTATATACATAAGCAAGACATTTGCCAAATAACTGATTTATAGTGAAGTCACGTATTAATTCATTTAATTTAATCTTAAAAACTCTGGCTACTAAATCTGGTCGATCTGAAGCAGTTTGTCCAAGAAGTAGATTTAGTGTAATTTCTGGCCATTGTGGATTACATGTAAATGTCACAAATAGATCGGGTTTGCCAAATTTTGTCACAATAGCCATAGCATCATTGTATCTTTCTCTCATATTCCGAGGAGATCCTTGAAAGGAAGATGGTAAAATGATGGCTTTGCCAGCTGTCATGTCTCTGCTTGTAGCCACGTCAGCAACATAGTCCATGAGTCCAGAATATTGTTCTACACAGAGTTTATCTTGTTGATATTTGATAAAGTTTAAATTATTTGCCTCAACTTGCAAATATGAATCAATAATCCATTGTTGTGTTAGTTTCCCACCACATAAAATTGGATTAAATACATTGCGAATGGCAATTTGAGCTACTTTAAATTCAAGCATAGAAACATTATTTCGGATTCTGGCTTTAGCATTTGGGTAACTGGGAAGAGTTAATTTTGGTTGCCAACCTGCTTCTCCGTGTGGGACAAAGATGGGATATGTCATTGGATCTAAATTTGGACTTAAGATACTCATATTAATAAACGGTTGGTCCTCATTTCTAGGATATATTCGAATGTCTCTTTGAAATGGTGGTTCTCCTTCATCATTCTGAAACACCATTGCAACCTCATTTGTTGTTGGCAAGTTATAACGACGTTTATCAGTATGTCTGTCTCTTTTAAGCACCATATTAACCTTCGGCATTGGTAATTGATGTGTTTGTGCATGAAGTAGTTGTTCATTTTCTACTTCTGCCAATTTTTTATAAGCTTTACTGTAGGGATTGTTGTCCATAATGTTATTTAGCTCTATGAAAACAGTGGGTAAGCATTTTTTATTTTCTTCCATCTGCATACGTTGGTCAACAGCTTCCATTGTATCTAGGACATATAGTTGAGTGAATTTTCTTTTATTTCCTTCCTCTGGATGTAAATGGGAAGTGCGATGATAAATTTGTCCTTGGACTTTAAAACAGTAAGGACCATGTCCTGGTACATTAGCAGCTAATGTTGCCCCCATGGATGCAAAGGATATGGCACTATTGTAGGATCTTATGTTTGTCTTAAAATTTTTGTAGTTTGGAAAAGTAGGGTCAGTCATAATATTTTGTAAATAAATTGGAAATTCTTTCCTTTCTGGAAGTTTGAACTTGCCTTTTTGACAACAACTAATAAATTGTCCATCTCTGGGTCTCTCCTGTTTAAAATAATAAGCCTCACAAAACTGACATTGAGTAGTCATGTCCCCACAACTATGAACCTCTACTGCTAAAGACTTGAGTAGAGGACAATTTGCAAAGCATATAGGATTTTGACTTTCATATTCATCAGGTGAAATGTCATATAATGTTTCAAAAACAGGTTCTAAATGTTTTGTTTTTTTCGTTGCTTTTCTTGGTATATGTTGTATTGTTTGAGGTAAAATGTCATGTAATGTTTCATGAAACGGTTCTAAATGCTTTGTTTTCTTTGTTGCTTTTTTTGGTATCTCTTGTATTTTTTCTGGTAAAATGTCATCTGATGTTTGAGCAACAGGTTGTAAATGCTTTATTTTCTTTGTTGCTTTTTTTGACATATCTTTAATTTCTGCAAGTGACAGTCTTTTGCTTGCAATTCTTTTGCGTTCTTTTTCTCATCTAATTTCCTTCTTCTCCGGTGTCTGCTGGCTGTCTGCTCTCTGTCGTCGTTCTCTAGCTTGGCGTCTTTTCTTTTCTTGTTTACTCTCGTTATCAGCCATGTTAATCTGTAAAAATAAAATAATGTACCATTAGTTTATTTTGAGATGTTAAGTTGTTTTTCATGACAAATAGTTATCAATAGTGTGTTAACATTTTATACTTAATCAATTTCAATGCGGTCAATTGAATAAAAGTCTAAATAAGGCCATCAGATAATTATTTAAAGACATTTTTATTTATTAAACATGTATCCAAAAGCAAGTGTTTCAGTAACTAAAAAGGTATTTTAAATAAGATGTTATGTCCTTATTTACAGCACTATTCAATTTGTCAAATGGCAATTAAATTAGGGTTTAGGACTGGAATGTTACAATGACAAATTGTATAGATTCTGTGTTTTTAGACTTTTTTGGACTATGCCAATTTATTTTTTAAGTTTACATTGAAGTTTGTATTTACTGTTAAAGATTATTGTCCCTAAAAGACAAATAAGAGATAGATGATAGATATTACTTTTTATACTGTACCTTGGTTGAAGTTTGATTTCAAGCAAAATTCTTTGTTGGTCCTGTGTTGAAAGCCTTCGTCCGATGGTCTGGTCCTGTGTTGAAAGTCCTTGTCCGATGGTGTAGTCCTCTGTTGAAAGTCCTCGTCCTCTGGTGTGGTCCTCAGTTCCAACTCCTGTTCCGATGTTCTTGACGCAGTATCTGTTATAAAATAAAAATGAAAATGTTATGTTATTTGAATGTATTTGTATTAATGAAAAAATGGCATTATTTCTGTGTTTTTCTACAATCCTTTTTGGTGCGCCGCAATTTTGGTATGCTTCTGTAGGCTTTTTTCTAAGGCTTATAGGTGGTTAAACATTAAAGAAGAATATTAATTAATTTTTCTCTTTTTTTACTTGTTATACTGTACCTTGGTTGAAGTTTGATTTGAAGCAGAATCTTTGTTGGTCCTGTGTTGAAAGCCTTCGTCTGATGGTCTGGTCCTGTGTTGAAAGTCCTCGTCCAATCGTCTGGTCCTCTGTTGAAAGTCCTCGTCCGATGGTGTAGTCCTCTGTTGAAAGTCCTCGTCCGATGGTGTAGTCCTCTGTTGAAAGTCCTCGTCCAATGGTCTGGTCCTCTGTTGAAAGTCCTCGTCCGCTGGTCTGGTCCTCAGTTGAAACTCCTGGTCCGATGTTCTTGACGCAGTATCTCATATAAAATAAAAATGAAAATGTAATTTTATTTGAATGTATTTGTATGAACTAAAAAATGACATTATTTCTTTGTTTTTCAACAATCCCGTTTGGTGCCCACCACTTTTGGTATGCTTATTTAGGCCTTTTTCTAAGGCTTATAGATTGTTAAACATAAAATAAGAATCTAAATGTAGTTTGGTATGTGTTTGTGTGAGTTTTTATACAATCCTGTTTGGTGCGCACCACTGTTGGTATGCTTATTTAGGCTTCTTTCTAAGGCTTATAGGTTGTTAAACATAAAATAAGAATCTAAATGTAGTTTGCTATGTGTTTGTGTGAGTTTTCATACAATCCTCTTTGGTGCGCACCACTGTTGGTATGCTTATTAATGTTGTTTTGTAATGCTTATAGGTTGTTAAACATAAAATAAGAATGTAAATGTAGTTTGCTATGTGTTTGTGTGAGTTTTCATACAATCCTGTTTGGTGCACACCACTCTTGGTATGCTTATTAATGTTGTTTTGTAATGCTAATAGGTTGTTAAACATAAAATAAGAATCTAAATGTAGTTTGCTATGTGTTTGTGTGAGTTTTCATACAATCCTCTTTGGTGCGCACCACTGTTGGTATGCTTATTTAGGCTTCTTTCTAAGGCTTATAGGTTGTTAAACATTAAATAAGAATCTAAATGTAGTTTGCTATGTGTTTGTGTGAGTTTTCATACAATCCTGTTTGGTGCGCACCACTGTTGGTATGCTTATTAATGTTGTTTTGTAATGCTAATAGGTTGTTAAACATAAAATAAGAATCTAAATGTAGTTTGCTATGTGTTTGTGTGAGTTTTCATACAATCCTGTTTGGTGCGCACCAATGTGGGTATGCTTATTTAGGCTTCTTTCTAAGGCTTATAGGTTGTTAAACATTAAATAAGAATTTAAATGTAGTTTGCTATGTGTTTGTGTGAGTTTTCGTACAATCCTGTTTGATGGGCACCACTTTTGTTATACTTATGTAGTGTTTTTTCTAATGGTTATAGGTTGTTAAACAAAAAGAATATGAATTTAGTTTGCTATGTGTTTGTTACAATCCTGTTTTGTGTGTACCAGTTTGTGTGTACCATATGTTGCATCCTTTGGCCCTCATTCAATTGCAGTTTGGCCAATTCAATAGGGTTCTAAATGTGCTTATTTCGAGCCCTATTGAATTGTACAAAATATCAATTGAATGAGGGCCTTTGGTTGCTGGATTTGTTATATTGTGAGGGCCTCATTGAATTTGGTTTTTCGCAATGGAATTTGGCTCAATATGAGCACAGAGCATCTTTTTTTACAGAAGTTTTTAACTAAAAACTTCTGTTCAAAAATATGCTCTGTGCTTATATAGAGCCCTATTGAAATGGGCAAATCGCATTTGAATGAGGCCCTCGCCCATTAAACATATTTAGGTCCTGAATCAATTGCGTTTTGACCAATTGAATAGGGCTCTATATAAGCACATAAAATATTTTTTGACAGAAGTTTTTAGTTAGTGAAGACCTTGATTGTGGTTAGAAGTTCAGTAACTAAAAATGTCTGTCTAAAAAATCTATTATGTGCTTATATAAAGCCCTATTCAATTGGCCAACTCACAATTGAATAAGGCTCATGGTTCGGTTCTTTTTTATACTTAATACTTTACCTTGATTGAAGTGTGGAATGACAGAGGGTCCCCTCCTGCCAATCTTAATCCGCCGGTCTTCTTGTAGTGTCTGTTTGAAAAATAAAGTGAAATAGTGAATTATAGAATTTTTTATTTGTATTTAACAAAGCATGGCCTTTTCAGCATTTAAAGTATTTTTGTATCTTACCTCTTCTTCTTTGTTCGTGTTCTTTAAAAGGGATTGTGCTTCACAATGCACGGTGCAAATTGTTGAGAGACGCTGTTGATGCAGAGTCTGTTTGAATATTAAAAAAAGTAGAAAGATTGAGCTTTAGGTGATCTATTGAATAGCAGTAAATTAATTTCATTGAAATATACTTCTGTAATTATTTTGAATTAACATTATTTTTTGGTGGGGGCTACACACATATGTCACATACATGAAGCACATTTCCATAGTTGAAAGTAATTTTTTTGTGTGCGTGTGACATATCACTATACATGAATCATATTTTAATTGTTAAATTAACCTTATTTGTATTTTTGGCCAACATACATAAATGTGTGTGTGACATGTGACTATAGATGATACACATATATGTGCGTGTCACATATCAGTATACATGACTCATATTTTAATAGTCCCAACTTATTTTTTTCTAATGTAATTTAAATGTAGTTGTTTAATTAGTTTGTTTTAAGATAATTTTGTTGCAGGGGCAATACACATAAATGTGCGTGTCACATGTCAGTATACATTATACGCATAAATGTGCGTGTCACATGTCAGTATACATTATACGCATAAATGTGCGTGTCACATGTCAGTATACATTATACACATAAATGTGCGTGTCACTTGTCAGTATACATAAACCTCTTTTTCTTATTTAATTTTTTTGATGTCCTGTCTTGATAATAAAATGTAATATATTATAGCTTACCTCTCAGTTGTAATTTGCACAATGTAAAGTAGTAAATTATCTTCTCAAGTTTTAGCAGCAGTTATCTCCGAAGTCACTCTGTTCATCACCTGAGGAGAAATTTATTTTTCTCTGTCAAATAGGCAGTATTTATAAACTTGTAGAACATTCTGGAAAGTTAGACCGTTAGAACACAATACGCATGCGCTATTTGCGTTCCAGCTTCCAATTTGCGTTCCATCCGCCATTTTGTGCGTAGTAGTGGTTAAAATGGTGTTTAATATGAGTGTGATCCGTTCCGCATAGTATGTGTTTCATTATTGCGAGTAAGTGTAGTGTAGTTACGTCTGGAGCCTCGTTTTCGTTTTGTTCGGCGGCCATTTTTTCTCTCGCTTAGCCGATTTTCGGCCGTTTAAACTCTTTGTTTTGGACCTAAATGGACGTGTAAATGAACTTTTGGAGGTGCTGGATGCCCCCCCGTGCTGTAAGTAAGCTTTTTATGTGTTTGTTGTGTTTATTTCTTCTGTTTGTAATGTTTTGATGCGCGGCGGTTGGAATGGGTCTTTCGCGGCCGTATTTTTTTCCGATGCGGCCGTATTTTGTTGCGATGTTGCCGTATTTTTTTGCGATATACGCAGTTAGCTTTTACGTGTACGACGCAGTGTATTTGTTTCTAAGTCGTGTGTATGTGTGTTAAGAGCGTGTGAAGGGCCTTTTTTACTGTTTTTTTGTTAAGTCTTGCGTCTGTGTGTCTGGGTGTAAGCGGGTGTGAGGCGACTTTGAGTTTTTTTTTGTTATGAAGTTGTGTGTGTGTGTATGTGTGTGTTAACACAGCCGATGTTGGGATGCTCCCACCACCGCAAATGCGGACCCTCGCTTCGCGAGGATCCGCATTTGCGGGGACGTTGTTGGGTTTTTGTTGGCTGGGCGGTTGGGTTTATTCTGTTAAAAAGTCGTGTGTGTGTATGTGTGTGTTAACACAGCCGACGTTGAGCCTCCACCACCGCAAATGCGGGCCCTCGCTTCGCGAGGACCCGCATTTGCGGGGAACTGCGTCCCTCGCTTCGCGAGGGACGCAGTTCTTGCGGGCTCGCTACGCGAGCCCGCAAGCGTGAGCAACGACTCGTACTCTCACAACTATATATGTGATACATACACACACACACATATATACGTATATATATATATATATATATATATATATACATATACATATACATATACATACATACATACATACACGCATACATACATACATACACACATACAATGCAGCTCATCCATCACATGCATTAGGGAGGCAGTACCCCTCTATGTTACAGCTGTATACGCCCCTGCAGCCCCCTCCTCATACACTGTATGACAGGTCCTGACAGGCCGGACCTCTACCCTCTGACACTGACAGTAGGAAGGGCAGGAATTAACTCACCCTCCCTGGGAGCACTGTGCTCCAACTCCGTCATCCAGACCCGAGGGCGGGTCACTCAGTGTCTGTTAGCAGCAAAAATTAAGTGCGGCCTCATCATCCTACAGTTCCGCGTCATCCTGACAGCGAGACAGCAGGAACATACTGAGAGGGCAGCGAGCCTCTGCATGTTTGTGTCTGGCAAAGCGGGGAGCAATCAAGGTTTGTGATGTCGGAATACAGCCAGGGGTGATGGGAGCCCTGCGGGCGTCGCGATGAGCGCATACGGCACTCATCGCAAGCCCTGGGGGTTGATGTGGCCTGATGTATTGCAGGCCTCGCGAGCATCAGCAGGGGCAGGGAGAGCCCCTACGACGCGCATTACTGCATGCACAATCACCAGTTGTTGTCCTGCAACTGCAGCCCTTACTTTGCGAGGGCTGCAAAGCGTGACAATAGCTCGCAGTACCACAACTATATATGTGATAGAAGGAAAATGTACATAGAACAGCAGAATACATGAGGAAACGTTAAAAATGCTCTGCACATAAAATTAACTGCAGATCATTGCATCCTCACACATACAGGCCTTGATAAACAGAAGCCAAGACAGATGCCTGCACTTTAGATAGTCCTAGGCAAACACTTGAGATTATCATCAAGGTTTTCTACCCTAGCTAGCTATAGACACCTGGCATACTGTTTAGATATCTGATGAGTGTCATCTCAAGTGCTTCATAGCCACCAAGGCTGCTAGGCAGATGTGCTGACATCACACACATACACAAAGGTACACAAGGGTGTGGTATTGGAGATGTATAAACATGTTGGTTCTAGGATGCAAAAAAAGGTTAAATTTTAGTTTCACATATCCACAGTGTGAGGCTGTTTCTGTGTTTTGTATCCTGACTTGGGGAGTGGTCTTGCCATGGGCCACTAGTAACCTGTATGCATTATTCTCTGTCTGTACCTTTGGGCATTGCCCGCTTCAGAAGCCATCTTTTGTGCCACAGAAAACAATAACTACATGATTCTGCTGGGGTAGGTTTGAACTAGGTTCATATCAAGCCCCCTTGAAGAAGCAGATCGTGACAAGGGTTATAGTTAGAGTTAAGCTTTGCTTTGGGGTCACTTTCATATCTATGTGAAACTATGGAGGCAAACTAGGGACAGGCTTTAAAATGTGCCAAAATAAAATTACACACATATATATATATATATATATATATATATGTACAGGTATCCTGGAAATTGTGACGGTCCCTCCCCTTCGGCGAGGAGGGGTTGCACCTCCTTGGTGGGCGGTAGCTGGAGTGTGCCTGGGTAGTAGTAGTAGTCGTGATATAGACAGGGGTTTGCTGCGCGTGGAATGAGGCTGGCGTGTGCAGCATGGAGAGTGGGGCCGTCATGGAGAGTGGGGTGAGGCTACCGTGCGCTATATGAGGGGTGAGGCTACAGTGTGCAGCACGAGGGGTGTAGCTACCGTGTACAATATGAGGGTAATAATACCGTTTGCAGCATGAAGAGTGAGGCCACCATGTGAAGAGTCTGTCATGAAGCATGAGTCTGTTGTGTGCAGTAGTAGGCCAAAAACTGCAAAGAAAGGCTTGTAATAGCCAAGGCGTGAGGAGACTCTGAGATTCGTCCTCTGGCTGATAGGCCGAAATGAAAAATGAGGCTGCCAGGAGAAGGTGGCTGGAAGTGCTGTTTAAAGGGAGCTAGCAGGAAGAATCGGGGGAGGGACCCAAACACACACATATATATATATATATATATATATATATATATATATATATATATATATATATATATATTGATTTATTTATTTATTTATTTTGACAGAGTTACAGAGGGGTTTGTGGGAGCCACAGACTTTGCAAAGCTCTCTTTCCCCAGTAGGACTAAAGTAGTTAACTTTCCTGAGCAGTTGATAAGATGCACCTGGAGGGACCTGTAGTTTCTGCAGTTGTCTAAAGCTGGAGAAAGATACACACAGTTAGACAGCAGCCTGCAGATTATGACCATTTGGAATAGAGAGGAGACCTGGAAATCTGAAGATCTACAGGACAATGGTTAACAAACTGTTTGACTGTTGGTTTTGCCTCACCCGAGTTTAGCTGGATGAGAGATGGTTAGTGAGGGAACTATTTGTCAGTTCAGTGGAAGATAGGCCTATTATTTTCTTCAACTTGTTTGGTTTATTCTTTTTGTATCACTGGCTAAAGTTTTAGTAAAATACTAGGTTTCAGTAAAACTTGAAAAACTATCTACAGCCTTGTATTGTGTCCTCCCTAAAAGTGCCTTAAACACAGACACAATATGTATAAATGTCTTTTAATTGAAGTACCAAAAGCTGAATTGGTAAAACCTTGTATCATTACCATGTCACAGTTATCAGTCCTTAAAGGTATATATAAGTGAGCTGGGTTATGAATGCATCTTAAAGAGGAGAATTTGTAGTGTATGAAAACATGTGTTACATAGAAAAGTTCAGTTTACTTAAAAAGGTTTTTTGCACGAAAGTCAAACCCAGCTGTTCACAACCACAGGACATTTACATAAGTACACACAGGAAATACAACAGGGTACATATTTTGACCTTTCTGGTACAGAGGACAGGGAGTAATTGTTGCAGTTATTGTACTGAGCACACCAGAAGCCACTGAGGTGAAGAATGATACAATGTATTAGCCTGATTCTGAATTTGAATGTTATGCTAATTTAGGTGGGGTTTTCTAGGGGCGTACACCATCAAATGCAAATGCTAAAAACCACAGGAAATTTTGCTAACTTCAAGTTTAATTAATGTTAAACTGCTAATGTTAAACTGCTAATGCTAATTAATGTTTATTTGGGGATATTTTAACGCAATTTTTTTTCCATACACTACTAATTCTCCTCTATCAGATGCATTCATAATTCAGCTCACTTACATATCCCATACATATAATCTTTCTGATTAAATTATTTTATAAATTATATTGTTTTGAATTTGATTATTAATATTTAACTTCAACGGATTACACATTTTACATTTATTTGCATACAAAAAGAACCTGAGCCATAATTGCCCTCAATTTTACATTAAATTCAGTTTAAGTAAAAATATATTCTTTGTTTTTGACTTTTCTGGGTGAAGATTTCTCTCCATTTGATGATATAGATGATGACCCCAAGACTAACTCAGACCCCTTTAGTATCTTATTCTTTATTTCTTTGTACCCCACTTCCCTGGTCTGGACTAAGGGGAACACAGTCAGTAACAAATATATCACAAACTTCCTACTGAGAAACTATTTGAGTCCCACAAAGTCCACGCAAGTTGAGCCGAGGGCAGGTATTTTGGATTCTTCTAAGCGAAGGGTTTATGTGAGGCCAGGACAGACTCTTATCACAGGTGCATTTGAAGGCTCTGCAATGAATACCAATGAAGTCAGCTACTTATAAAAGAAACTTTTCATGTCAGCCCTTGACAGGCGCATTTGAAACAATTCACACCGAGGTGTTTTCATGTGACCCAAAATGGAACAAATTCTTACGCTAAGAAGAAACGGTCTGGGAGAAAGTTTTCTGTCTGCTCTCAGATGATGAAATTTATAGATCCTGCTCAGAACACGCCAGTGATCATCACAGAGGGGCTATTTGCTGACCCCACAGTGCCTGGACTTGACTTTCAATCTGAAGTTTCAAGAACACGAAAACCACTTTAACCCATTATTGTCTAACAGAGTAAAAGAAAAAACTTCTGATAAAAGCTATATCCAGCAACTAAATTGCTTAAATGGACACATACATTGTGCCAGGTGTTATAAAACTATAAATCTAAATAAACAATATAATTAACTATAATAAAAAAACAGGGATCCCCCAGCTGATATATGTGGATACCCACAGCCGCTTTGATCTCCACCTGACACTCAGCTCTCACCTCTGGCTCTAAACAGGTGTAAGTGGGCGACAGTGGCCACATCCAGGAAACCAGGTGAGGGTAGTCAATGTGACTCTGGGACCAGAGTCAGGGCCTGTCGACCCAAGTATGCAAAGACTGATCCAGCTGAGTGGAGGAAAATGATGTGGAAATCCGGGCCTTACTTGCTGAGAAGTGCCACCTACATTGTGCCCATCAGAGCAACCCATCATCAGTGACGAAGATGACAGCCTTTATCAACTCTTGCAGAACAGTACAAAACCAACTGGCTCTTGGCTGAGCTCCACAGCAGATGAGATACAGGCATATGTAGACAAGACATACTCCAAGCAGTTTTATGAAGTCCTCAACATACTCTATGGACCACAGTCCTGTTTACAGAGAGGACACAGATCTACCAGAGATGGACTGAACTCTTTGAAACACTTCTCAACTGTTCCTCAGTCATCAGCAATGAGACTATGGACAGGATGCCCCATGTTGCTATCAATGACTCCATGGATACTCCACCAGAAGAGGACGATATGAAGAATGCTATCAACCATCTGTCAAGTGGCAAAACCCCAAAGTCAGATGCCATACCAGCAGAAGTTTACAAAGCCGGTGGTCCCGTGCTGCCATGGAAACTCACTGAGCTTCAGTCCTTCTAGAAGCTGGGATCCATTCCACAGGTATTGAGAGAAGCACCCATCGTACACCTCTATAAGAGGAAGGGCAATCACCAGGTAAGCAACAATCATCATGGAAGCTCATTGCTCTTGACAGGGTGGAAAGTTCTTGCATGAGTTCTGCTGAACCATTTGATCACTCATCTGGAGCAGGGCTTACTGCCAGAAATGCAGTGTGGCTACCACAAGGGGCAGGGAACCATTGACATGATCTTCACTGTGCGTCAACTACAGAAGAAGTGTCAAGAGCAGAATTATGAAGTCTACACCTCACAAAAGCATTTTCCTCTGTCAGTTACCAGGGACTGTGGAATATCATGTAGATATTTGGCTGTCCTGGCGGTATCTTCATGGCGGTGTGATGGCTCGTGTCCTGGATGATGGTGAAACACCTGAGGTCTTCCCAGTCACCAATAGTCAAGCACCCACACTGTTCAGCATGATAATCTGTCACGCTGATCGATGCCTTTCAGCGCTGCTCTGAAGGCTTAAGCCGGAATTACAGAACGGATGGAAATCTCTTTAATTTGAGGCGACTGCGTGTGGTCACCAAGGTGAAGACTTTCTCTTTGCCAATGATTGTGCTCTGAATCCTTGTACAGAACCAAAAATGCAAGTCAGTATGTACAAGTTTTCATCTGCATAAAGCAAATTCGGTCTTGCCATCAACATCAAGAAGACTGAGGTCATGCACTAGCCAGCGCCACACGCTTCATACATAGAACCATACATTACTGTAAATGGACAGAGACTGCAGCCAGTGGACCACTTCACATACCTGGGCAGTACCCTTTCCTGAGCAGTGCCACTCAATGCTGGAGTAAATTGCAAATTTGCAATAGACAGCTCTGCTATTTGGGAACATCGAGGTACAAGCCTACCAATGAAGCTGAAGGTATACCAAGTAGTATGTCTGTGAGACATGGACTGTCTGATGGAGTCATGCACGATGGCTCAATCACTTCCATGTGTCCTGTCTGCTGAAGCATCTGAGAATCAGATGGCAGGACAATGTGCCAGATCCTAGTCCTTTCCTGAGCCTATCTTCCATCAGCTCATACACTGCTAATGAAAGCCCAGACCAGAGGGGCTGGTCATGTTGTCATAATGTCAGATGAGTGCATCCCAAAACAGCTCTTCTACAGAGAACTCACTCAAGGAAAGTGCTTCAATGAAGGACACAATGAAGCCCTCATTGAAGACCCTCAAGAAAGTCACCTGGGAAAACCTTGCACTGAACAATGCAAAATGGCACAGCCTCATTCACAAAGGCCGCTGAACCTGTGAGGTGAGACATATTGCTGAGGATGAAAGAAAGAGTGAGCTACCAATCCCTAAGATGCCAGCAAATTATTACATGTCTGCCCAATGTGTGTCAAGATATTCTACGTCCGAATTGGACTACTCCGTTATTTTCAGATGCACAGAAGGTCCTTATTGAACACACACATACAATTATAAATTATTTCGATATTCCCTCTGTTAATCTCTGGGGGCTGTCATGTTGGCCTCTCGCCCTCCTCCCAACCCTTAGATGTTTTCACTATGTGAGGTAGGTGGGCAGCAAGCTGTGAATCTCTATATTATATCACAGAACTGCCAGTGACTTCCCAATGATCCATACTCATATGTAGTGCAGCCTTAATTAAAAGAGCCAGTGCCACGTGACATCAAGGACCAATCGGAAACCTCTAGACATACTGTTTGTATTAGAAGATGCAATATAGAGATTCACAGTTTGCCATTTGTCTGGTTCATATAGTGTCTGCACACTGAGGGACAGAAGACAGAGAGGCCAACATTGTAGCCCCATGGAGGTTAGAGGAAATAATTCATAGCTTTACATCATTTAGCTTATAGGGCTTCCATAATATAATGCTAGATGCAGCGTATACTTTTAGAGGAATGTGACTTTCACCACAATAGTGTGATTTTAAAATGTAAAAACTGATAAGTGACTAACTGAAGAAGAAGGATCCTTGGGTCTTATTACAGCTAAAAATTGCAATTTTCAAAGTTAACATTTCTAGCATCGGATCTACTTTTTGGAAATAACTATAAATGACAAATTTGCTTATTTAGTTTACAGTTTTGTAATTTATGTGTCCCTTTATTTTTATACACATCACATTGGCCGCTTTTTATTGATGTTTATTCAGATTACTGGAGAGCTGCTGGACAGGCCAGACTGTTTTATATTACAGAGAGAAATGGCTCTGTTTAAACACGGTAATAATATTTGGCAAAGTCATTTCCATCTGCTCTAACATCACAATCCACAGCCTGGGGCCGGTGCTTCATTTCATTTCTCTGTTGTAATAATATTTGCTGGTTGTTATCACATGTCCCAATGAAATCAGTGAATAATGCACACATCCCAAACTGGCAAAACATAGCAATTTACATGAATGTAGAATGTGCAATAAAGGGTCCACCCAAATGATAAATAATTTAGTATTTCCCAGCAATAATGTCTCTGTAATCACAGTGTCGTATGTGTATTCAACCTTTATCAGCATTAAGGGAACACTATATATATTTATATATATATATTGCATCAAGCTATCTGTCTCCCACAGGGTCTGTGCTCTTGTTTCCGTCACTTTTGACAGAGGAACACATTTACAGGAGGCTTTAAATGTTTTTTTTTAAACTGTACTTTTATATACTTGCCAGTAATACAAACATGATAAACAAATAAAAGAAAATAACAGGCCTAGCTCTCATCAGAGCACTAACTTAAGTTAGACAGTTACTAACTATCAGAGCTTCCACCCAGCTAAACCTGGATGGAGCAAAACAAACAGTCCAATACGTTTGTATTTAAATTTAAACTTTTAAGTCCAAGTTTCCACTCTGGGGCTTGCCCATCAGCTTCATGCCTCTGTATGTCTATCTTTGTCTTTCTCTAGCTTCAGGCAACAGTATGAATATTCCTCTCTGGTGTCCCTCTTTACAACTCTGCTCTGGGTTCCTCCTTTGCAGCTCCAATCAGACTTTTACCCAAAGTCTCTTGTTTTCAAAGCAAACCGAGCCTGTCCCAATAAGCTTCTCACTGCCAGGCTGCATTCCTCCAGGAGCTAACTCTTTCACCTCCTGGGGGAAATAGAGCTTTATATTATCTCTGTCACACATACGCCTCCACAACTCGATACTCTGCGGTTTAGCTACCAACTCCGCAAGGCCATGCATGCAAGCCAACACATCTAATGCACCATGTTGACTGCCATATTTGGGATTTTTTCCTTTCATCTTTGCACTGGTGAAATGTTCTTGTAGCTACTGAAGCTTCTGCTCTTCCAGCTCTTTCTCTACCTTCTTCCTTTATTTTCATAAGGCAGCTCTGGTCTCCAAGCTAGTGGAGATGTGACTGTAGTTCCAGGCGTAGATACTGCCATTCATTTTCCAGTAACCTCTGCACAATGTGTATCAGCTCACCCCTCCTGTCCTCTCCAGTGTCATGCACATTATGTTCTTCTTCTGTGCCTTTTTCATTAAGGCATTACATTGGGACTGGATGGCATGTTGTCGAATCAGCTTCTGCTGATATTCTTGGGAAGATGTTGTGTTGTGTCAGCAGTATGCTCAGACAGAGCCATAATCTTAACATCTCTTCTTATGGACCATCTATAACAAGTTATTTAACTTTATTAAATGTCAATTCTCAATAGTAATCAGCTATAAGCTCCCTGACCATTTAGCGGGAAGTCTCAGGCTCTCATCTTAGTAAGACTCTCTACACTCAGCTGTGCAAGCTCCTGCCTCACCTTGACAAGGGCACTCTCCATCTTACGAAGTTTGGCTTCTTTCTCCCTCGCCAACACTTCCACATCACTCCTTTAACACAACCAGATGTGGGTTGGTGTCTGGCTCAGATAGCAGCTGACTTTCTGCTACCAATCTGGGTAACTCTTGGTCAAACTCTTTGAAACTTTGAGCTTGTCCCCTTCCTCAGCCCTTTCTGCAGGGTCTCAAACTCACCCTCTTAGGTTCATCATCAACATCATCTTCACTATGGGACAGCAACTTCCCGGTCTGTTTCTTTTTCCACTTTTCATTGCTAGTTACTTCATAGTCCTGCAAACTGTCCCGAGCCCATGGTCTTTCTGTTCCAAGGGCTGGAATCGGCTGGCTGATAATGTTCACAAAACTGTATCAGCTTCATACAGCCAACGTGCTTCTGTTCTAGTACATTATTCTTCATAGGCTCCAAAAACATGAGCCGCATCTCACGTGTCTCACAGCAGTCATCCGTGGTACCCATGTGCTTCTAATCCTGCAAGATCTGCAACTCTTTATCTCTGCTAGGAAGGATCTCTCTGAATCTTGGTTTTGCTGGAATGTCTCCATCTGGTCAGTGGCTTCAGGCTTAAACTCAACACATAGGCTAGCACCCGTCTTAGGAGCCTTTTGAGTTTTGGGTTTCTGACAATAACCTAGTGATTTCAGCATTATCAGCTTCATCCACTTTTCTTCCTCTTTTAAGCTCTTCCCTTCACCTTTTTTATGTCTTTCTTCTTAATTTGCCTCCACAGCTTCCAGCTTTTCATTTTTCTTTGCTTCCTTCAGCCACTGTTTCTCCTTCTTAACCTGTTGCATGGATCTAGCTGAAGAATCCCCTCTGTCTTGTTCATCAGGTCTTGCCTGAATAATTATGGCTGCTCCTTCTGTCTCTCCTTGACAAGCTCCTTCTCTATGCTTCACATATGAGCTTTCGGCAGACATCAATTCAGAATCTTGTGTACACCTCAGCTCCTTCTCTATCATTGCTGCTTCTCTTTGTTTCAGGGAATCTTCTATCTCTTGTACCTAAGAGGAGGGACTTGTGAATTCTACATCTCCCTGAAATACACGATTAGTGAGAAGTTATTGATCCTCCTGTTTGCCATTGTGTTGCAGTATCTGGACAACTTGCTCTTTCAGCTTATACTTTGGAGGACACTCCTTCGGCTCCGAGATAGACATCCGTGTCTGCTTCCCATAAGGCACCTTGTTGCCCACAAATATGCTTTCTCTTCCACTCAGGAATATAACTTGACATCATTTTATTAGCAATTTGCCTGTCTTCTATTTCAAGCTTTTTGAGTTCCATTGGGATAGAGTCCATCTTTGTATCCTGCTGTGCTTGTTTTCCCGTCTTGCTCTATCTTAAGGCTGCCTGAGACAGAGATCTGGCTGGATACTTCACAATTTTAATGGGACTTGTTACGATCGCTTCTTCAAACAGGCTCATCCAGAAACTAGTTCTGACCCACCCAGCGATATGTTACGGTTCTTGCTGTTATCCATGTCAGTATTGGACCCTTAGAATGACCTCAGGACCACGAGAATTATCAGGCAAAGCAGCAGAGTTAATCTTCATTTAGGCAGATGTAGAATTATTAACTCTATTGATCAGAGCTAAGCCTTTTCCCTCAATAATTAGCACACTTAAGCATGACCACAAATGAGTAACCACAAATGAGTAACCTTTATTTTTTCCCCATCCAACATTTTTAAACCATCCAGTCACCCCTCCATCATAAAGTCGCACCCCATAGCGACAGTTCCTTTTAGCCAATCGTTATGCTTTCTGTGGCTCATCTGTCAATAATTTGCTGTCTCTTTCTAGACCCCCCTCCCTGATGCTTTGGGAGCCCTGGTAGGTAATTAAAATATATTCCCTTTGATCTACATGGCAGGATGTTTCTGCCCTAAGAACTCAGTGGGGATCCCATTGCCCGAGAAGATGTAATTTACTTGGTAGTGTCACTATTTTGTTTTCTCTTATCACGACAGGGGTCATCCTGTCCAGGAGACAGCTGTATGGAGGTTGGGGTGGTTCTTTCTGTTTGATGCCACAGTAATCTAACAAGGATTCACTGAACAAAGTGGGCCCAGGAACTGGATGGCAATTAGAATAACATGGCCACAATATGGCTGTCCCACAGGTCCATAGGGGGTTCCCTGAGCTTCACAGGACTCATGTCCATGCTTTGATTCATATGACTTCTCAGGGACGGTGGTTCCTCTTCCACCAGCTCAATATCCAAATTCTCATCTTCGTCATCAATCACTTTAGGAAGGATTCCAGTTTCATCATTAAAATCAGTACCCTTTCCTTTGGCTGCATTCATTTGTTTGATCGCCCCATTCTGTCGTCCATGTAGATAAGTTGCTTGGATGCTGGTTATAATAATCATATGATTATTGGAGGTGAGATTGTGTCTTTTGAACATTTGGCACATAAGGAATAAGATGATGGTGGGAACATAATGCCTGACTTTGGGAGGTTCTGTAAAGTGAGAGAAGGCAGTGGAAGATGTTTAAGATGGCAGAGAGATCAGGTGATCGTCTGTAAGGGGTGGACGCTCTATGTGTGGGCTGGAGTATTATTACATTTATATATTGAGTAAGGTGAGAGGTTTGGCACTAGAGACCTCTCAGATGTTATTCTCTGAAGCAGATTATTTATACTTTAATGAACAGGTTGAGCAGAATAACAATCCAAAGTGGTCTTGCACGAATGAGTAGCCTGGCACCTTAGTGAATATGTCCAAAGCCTACAACTGCATTAAAACGTGATCTATACCGACATATTGTACTTTTGTTTGAGCATAAACTCCTTCCTTTATGGATGGTTTACTGAGATTAAAATATATTCTATTTTGGCCATATTTAGTTGGAAAAATAATATTTATTATTTTTCTAATTAATAAGCCTTTAAGTGTCATGTTCTTTAAGAGAGTCAGGAGAAACAAGGTGCTAAGAGCTTCTGAAGGAAGGATTTTTGGGGGTGCTCATCTGAGAACGAAAAATACCTCAGTCGGCTTTTTCTCTAGGTCTGGTCACCTACTCCGAGAGCGGCCTCTTTTAGCTCACTTGTGCCCTTCACAGGGAGAAATATCCTGTAGTATATCAGTCTGGTCCCACTCAGAAGAGTGATCCAGCCCCAAAATACCAGGCAATTCTATCATGAACAGGAGAAACAGCAAACCCCAGACGCATTTCGGCCTCTGTGGGCCTCATCAGTGAGGTGCGGCTGTACTCCCTAAGGCACAGTGAGCAAGGGGTCCACGTCTGGTTCCCCCATGAGAGACCAATCTGCGAGATGGCAGAGACTGCAGGAGACAGCAAATGAGGAGGCTGAGAGACACAAAAAGAGACCAACATAGAGGGCCGCGAGTGCCCTGCAAGGAGGGCTATGCCTCAAATGGACTTGTGATGTTTAGGTGACAGTGGCCAAGCTTCACACCTTATAGAGCGGGCCCCAGCAGGATCTGAATGGGAGCTACATTTTCTATTATTTATTTTTTCTATGTAATTTTTAATTTTGAAAGACTAAACATCAAATTTTAAAATGTTTTCATTGTGTGATCAATACAAAATTGATCGCCAGCTCTTGGGGCCACACTGACACAAACAGGATATTTTGTGTGACTCTATATATCGGAAAGAGCCGACCCCTCATTCATCAATAATGTTTGTCTGAATGTCAGCTGTAATTGTAACAACCTTCATATATGTTCTCTATACTGCTCCATATATATCCCAGTGGTGTATTTAGGCCTAGGCCTGGGCAGCACATTTTTAGGGGGCACAGGCTGTCTGAAGATGTTGTTGCAGTTTCATAGAATAATGGTGGCAGAGTCTCAGAAATACCAAACTGGGGTGATATTTATGTCTGATATTCATAAACAGTCATAAACCTATGATTTTGGATATAGCAAGGGAATGTGTGCGTGGTTTTCGTGGCAGGGGTACAGGAGTGGGTTGCTAGGTTCTTCTCCAGTGGGCCACAGCATACATCTCATGGTATTCCTAGGTGGTCTCGTATCCAAGTATTGACCAGGCCCATCCCTGCATGGCTTCAGGTTGGTGTGACCTCTTGGTTCCCTGGCTGGAATCAAACCCAGGTTGCAGCGGTGAAAGCACAGAATCCCAACCACTGGACCACTAAGTGGATATGAGAAGTAATAACCAGGGTGTGGGGCATGGGTGTGCTCAAGTAAATGGGTGATCGCCTGTAACGGAGCTGGGACACGCAGTCCAAAATCTCCGCTGGTATACGATAAAATACCCACGAGGCACTACAGTTTCACCATCCCCGACCTCCCATATTGGACGACACACAATTTGGGAGTCAAATGAATACTGACTTTATTTTGTTATTGCAGAAATATATATACATCTCTTTGGCCACAGGCAATACACATGCCCATATTTGGCTACACACAATACACATAAAGAGAACAATAGGGGGGACACACCTCCCTTGCAACTTTGATACAATCAGACATTGATTCCATTACACTTCTTTGTTCTTATCAGAGAATGAAAACACTTTGGAAAATGCAAGGATCCTTTACAACTTTCTTATCTCTTGAATCTCTGTAACAGGATTATCTATTAGCCTAGGTCTGCAAAAGTCTGGCTAATATTCTGCAGAGCATAAACCAGCATACATATAGTAGGATCATATTTTAACCATAATAATCATAAAACAGGGTAAAACAGTGATGGGTTCCGCTACATCGCCTATCTATAGGTCATGTTTGGGATACTGCTCGGGGTACACTCAGGTGCCCACATCGGGCGACATGGTCAGACCACTTGGAGCATCCCAGATTATTTCCATCCTAAGGGGCAGCACAGATGTAATTTCCCTCCAGATATCATCACCTACATCAATACGATAATCATCTGTAATACAGTGCGGTTTGTTACAGATTTAGATCTTATTTCTTCTATTCAGAAAATTCATATATGTGCAATTTATTATAATGTTCTTCTTTCTGAATAATGGAAGAAGCAAAACTCAGAGTGAATGCGCCCATAATTGTATGCCTACCCCTCCTGGTGGCACATTCGCTGGCGCTTTGTGTCCTATCACAGGAGGGGGAGCGCGGTCACCTCTCACCCTTTAGGATCGGAGCCTTCCTTGTGCTCAGAGATGTGAAGAAAACATTGCAGATTCAGGGAAATTTTTACCATAATTTGAGAGCGTTGAAAGCAGCTCATGAAGATCTGAGACACATACAGTCTGTCTGTAACTAAATATATAAATATAATACATAAATAATATAAGTCTGACGTGACAGGAAGATACTGACATACAGTATCTCACAAAAGTCAGTACACCCCTCACATTTATGTAAATATTTTATTATATCTTTTCATGTGACAACACTGAAGAAATGACCCTCCGCTACAGAGCATTATCCCCTCCCTTGGGCCGCAGGCCAGTATTCCAACATGATAATGACCCCAAACACAGCTCCAAGATGACCACTGCCTTGCTAAAGAAGCTGAAGGTAAAGGTGATGGACTGGCCAAGCATGTCTCCAGACCTAAACCCTATTGAGCATCTGTGGGGCATCCTCAAACGGAAGGTGGGGGAGTGCAAGGTCTCTAACATCCACCAGCTCCGTGATGTCATCATGGAGGAGTGGAAGAGGACTCCAGTGGCAACCTGTGAAGCTCTGGTGACCTCCATGCCCATGAGGGTTAAGGCAGTGCTGGAAAATAATGGTGGCCACACAAAATATTGACACTTTGGGCCCAGTTTGGACATTTCCGCTTGGGGTGTACTCACTCATTAATGGCTGTGTGTTGAGTTATTTTTGAGGGGACAGCACATTTACACTGTTATACAGGCCGTACACTTACTACTTTACATTGTAGCAGAGGGGCATGTCTTCAGTGTTGTCACATGAAAAGATATAATAAAATATGTACAAAAATGTGAGGGGTGTATGCACATGTGTGAGACACTGTATTGTGGAAATGACAGTACTGGATTATTTTGACCAATTTAAAAAGTATAGAAAATATATAAATGTAAGTATATATTAAATACATAGTGCATTTGTGTTCACATTTGAGTTTCTAAAAATAAGTTAAAAAAAACATATTTCCTGCTCAGAATTCATGGAAATAAATTATTGCACTGCACTCTGGGAAACTGGGCTGGGACTTGCAAATGCGTCTACAATGCATTTTCACCCTTTATTACCACTTTATACATTGCTCCTTTTAGGCATATGCTTGCTTTAAACATAGCATATGATGGATAATGCACAAGTTACAAAACCAATCCACAGACAGCACCATTTTAATGTAAAATGGATCATAATTAAATAAATATATGATATCCCATGTTTATTTGTCCAATTTGAAGCTCTGTTTTTATTGTCTAAAATCATACAAATAGTCCCTGTATGGGTCTGCCCACTGCAGTGTATGCAGACACAGACTCTGAAGAGTTGAATGTGCAGTGTAGTGTCCTAGCCTATCATCAACACATTAGATTTACATAATATGTTTCTGTGTGTTACATACACCATATAAATTGTGAGCTCTTCAGGGTAGAGACTCTGTGTATCTGAGTGTAAGTTCTTAGTACTCTATATGGATTCATGCACAGTGTAACGGAACCCATCACTGTTTTACCCTGTTTTAAGGTTATGGTTAAAATATGATCACATTGCTGTACTGTAGATATGTTGTTTTATGTTCTACAGAATATATTGGCTCAGAATATTACAGCTACTAGGCTAATAGATAATCCTATTACAGAGACTCCTCATAAGATAAGGAAGTCTATTGTATAAAGTGTTTTCATTATGAGACATAAGAACAAAGAGGAGTGTAATCTGATCAATGTCTGATTGTATCAAAGTAGACAGGTAGCCTCCGGGAGGTGTGACCACACCTATTGTCTCTCTATGTGTATTGTGTGGCCAAATATGGGGGATGTGTATTGCCTGTGGAAAGAGATGTGTATATATATTTCTGTATAACAAAATAAAGACAGTATTCTTTGACTCCCAATTGAGTGTTGTCCAATATGGGAGGTTGGGGCTGGTGAGACTGCAGTGCTTCTTGGATATTTTACCGTATACCAACAGAGATACTGGACTTCGTGTTCCAACTCCGTTATACACAGTAAATTTGCAGGTCGGTTCCTCTTCTTCCTCTCTGGCAGTGCAGGGATTAAGATATCGTCCTGTTGTGTGATCTAGCACAGCGTATGCACAGAGCCAACTCTACTCATGGAGGTGATTGTATTAGATTAATCTGAACACCTCCCGGTGCTGACTCCTCTCCTCGGCACAGTGTGTCAGGCAGCGCCAGAGAGCAGCAAATCATACTGGGATCTTTCTCTCTGTAATATTCTCTAGTTCAATGGTTCTCAACAGTGGGTCCTAGTACTGGTCCGTGAGACCTTATATGCTGGTCCTGGCACTGGTGCTGGTCCCTGAGACATTATCTGTTGATCCCGGGACTGGTGCTGGTCCCTGAAACCTTATCTGCTGGTCATGGGACTGGTGCTTGTCCCTCAGACCTTATCTGCTGGTCCAGGGACTGGTGCTGGTCCCTGAGACCTTATCTTCTGGTCCTGGGACTGGTGCTGGTCCGTGAGAACTTATTTGCTGGTCTTGGGACTGGTGCTGGTCCCTGAGACTTTATCTGCTGGTCTTCAGGGATGATGAGACCCAACGCTTTTTATGTACAATCAACATTAGTGATAATATTAGACAGATTATAGAGGAATCAATAGGTAGTTAAACTGTATTCCAACCAGTGAAATCTAGATGAAAATTCATTAAATCCCATGAAATATCCCCATGTAAAATATGTTCTAGGTCTCACAGCTGGTCCCATGAGCATTGGAGGGCGACCAGATTCCAGATGGGAGCTGGATGGTGACCAGTTGGTTCCAATGAGATCCGAAAGTGATCAGCTGGTCCCTAGACCAAAAGAGGTTGAGAACCATTGCTCTAGTTGACCAAAAACAATATATATGAACAGAAATATCAATTCCCAGACACTAGTGGAGTGGAATGCAGGAGGCAGCCGTCCAAAAGTTTATTTTTTAAAATACAGTTTTCCAGTATTATTTTCTTGCAGTTTTATAACATTGTTTGGCTAATTAGGAGCAGGAAATACGTTTTTAACAGACATTCAAATGTGAACATCAATTTACTATTTATTTACTTACGCTGTATGTATCACTCTTTTGTTCACCATAAGTTAAATGATGCGGTAAAAATATAATTGAGACAACGACATGCTACACACAAATTAACAGTGATGGTAATATATAATATTTAGTGTCAGGTTCCTTTTGTGACCTGGTGTCGGGAGAACTCCAATTATATATTAGAAGGCTTTTGGTAGCAAGGTTTTGTTAAACAATTCACATTGAAACACTGATAAACACCCCGGTACGAGACGGATTTAGCCAATAATATGTAAAAGTGGAATTGAGAGGCAAAACAGTACAGAAACGTCAGAAAAGGCACAGCTGTGGTGATGGAGTTGATGATTTCTACGTTTTAACAGTGAGAACCCTCCAGCCCATCTACACTACTTACATGAGCCCTTTGTGCAACATACCTGTACCCTCAAGGCAATCTGCATATCCCAAGAAGATTTGGGTCACAGTCTAAACAATATGCGTTAATTCACCCTCCATTTCTTTTCACAACCATAACCTGTAAATGCACCCAATTTTGGGTTGTCACTCAATCTATATCTATCCGCTAGTCTGTTGTTTAGTTGTTCAGTTGTGTCCGAATCTCATAAACCTTATGGACAGGCACATCTGTCAGCCACTGCCCCTCTAAACACCCTCAAGATCATGTTCATTGCTTCAGTGACCTCATTTATACATCTCTGCCTCTGCCAGCCATTTCTTTGTATGCCTTGAATCTTTCCCATCATCAGAGTCTTCTCCAGGAAACCCTATCTTCTCATGATATGGACAGAATATTTAAGCTTCCGCCTCACGATCAAAACTTCCAGTGAACAGTTTGGCTTCATTTCCTGTAGTACTGATTGATTGAATCTTCTTTCAGTCTAAGAGACTCTAAGAATTTTTTCCAACACCACAGTTCAAAGGCATCAATTCTACAGCGCTCAGACTTCTTTATGGTCCAGCTCTCACATCCGTATGTTACTACTGGGAATACCATAGTTCTAACTATTCAGATACATTATGTATAATAACTAAAGCCTGCATTGGGAACTTGTCTGTGTCTCTTTAAGGGATCAGTAGAGGTATGAAACATATATCAGAAAGACAATTGGCAGAGATGACTTGGGGTGTTGGATTCAATGAGCTGCCATCTAACAGCGGGGGTGATATAAATACCATAAGGCCCAGACACAAGGCTAACATTGTAAGTTTATTATCCTGTATATATCCAGCTCACTCAGTATCTCTCTTCGATTAGTCATGATATATAACAGGACCAAGAAACTAATAGGTCTGAAGGGTTTATATTAGGTAAATAAAGGGCAGGCTGGGGGGTCGTAGGGTTTTCTCTGTGGTCACATTATATGTATCAGAGCAATAAAACATGTAATAAAAGCAGAGCTTTCACATCCCGAAGATTGCTGCGGCATAAATCCCGGCCAAACACCAATAACTCTTCCAGAGCTGTAAATTCACAGATTTGATTAATAAGATCAATAAGAATTTGTCTGCTTTGTGTCACCGGAGAAAAATAAAACATTGGATGAATATGTGTAATGGCTGCAAAAGTCATTTGTCATTTGTTAAAAAAACAGTTCTGAGTCGTTAATGCATCTTGGGATCTGATTGTTAACTCCTTCAGGGCTGAGAGATTGGCAACGTTCAGTGACTGGACAAGTGGTCACATAAGCCCTAAGTCACCATGCAAAGTGTGTGATAATATAAAGAGTTCCAACAATTAAAATCTATCTTATAAACCAGGATTTTGGAAAACTGATGCACCATTATTATTATTTACTACATAGATTATAAACTATTGGGCACAGGAGCGGAACTACCAGTGCTGAAGTTTTTTTTTTTTTTTTGCATTAAATTTTTCCCTGTAGTGTAGCCCCCCCCCCCCCCCCACTTGGGCTGGCCCAACCCACCATGGGCCCCTTGATACCCGCACTCCTGTGCCTCCTTGTACGCATACACTCCCAGACAGAAATTGGTGCATGCTTGTTTAAAAAAAATAAGATTTCTACTGAGGATCCACAAGGTGGCATTCTGGAGGGGTTCAGCATGCTGGTGATGTTTATCAGGGAGGAGGGTTGCAAAGTGACAGCAAAGTACAGGGGGCATGTGTTATGTGAGGGGGTAGAAAAGGAGATAGAGATGGGTGCTGTGTAGGGATGGATGCTAAGAGGAGTGGGTGCTGTGTGGGGATGGATGTTGACAGGGTCTGGGTTCTTTGTAGAGATAGTATATGTGTGTGTACATATACATATATATATATATATATATATATATATATATATTATATATATATATATATATATATATATATATATATATGGAAAGCTATGAAAGTGATCTTGGGGAGCAACAAAGGGTATTAGGCAGGGGTGCTGTTATTGGAAAAGGTTTTAGGGAGGGCATCTGCCATGGAAGGGGTCTTGGGGAGGGGCACTGAGTGCATTGGTACTGGAGGGGGGTCCAGTGCAAGAAATGTTTTACAACCACCTCTCTGTGAGTGGGGGCAAATCTTTTTTGTACCAGGGCCCTCCATTGTCTAGCTCCGAAGCTGCTTGGGCACAAAGTGTTATTATAGTGTATAACAGGTAGGATACTGACTCGTGTAGATATCCAGTCATTTTAGTTAGGAAGGATTGTGAGATAATGGACAAAAAATTCATTTGGGGGATTTTGTTCCCTTACTCTTTACAACAAAAAAATGGATTGGAGGCAACGTAAAAATGCTCGACCTCAGAGACATTTCAACCTCAGTCACTAAATAACTGTCAAGATCCAGTGCAGGGGCCTGATTCAGTCCCAGAATCCTCCAGCCTTGGCTACAGGGAACTTTCATAGGACCATAGAGGGGATGGGCTTCTTGGTGACCTGCATCTATTACAGGACCATCAGGGTGCAGAATAGGGACCATGGGCTTTAGAATAACAAACAGAGGTTATAACCTCTAAATAAAAGAGAGAACCCCATGGTTATGTTCCCTAGAAGAATCTTTTTTGGGAAAAGTTGGAACCATTACAATCAAACAGAACAATATAACTTTAGATCAACCCACAAACATGATTATATTACCTGCCCTTAACCAGTTATCTGAATGAGCCGTCACTGGCCAATCTGTGTTGTAGTAAATTGCATCACAGAGTCAGCTGGTAGTTACATCACAAACTTAAAGGACCAGTTACCTCACCATAACTGCTCTTCATAGTGTGAAAGAGCACAAGATTTTATGTTAAAACTATCTTTTTTTTTTCTTTAATTACACTTATAAAAGACAAAAGTTTTAGGTCTGTTTACAAACACAGTGACTATTCCATGATTAATCTGCCGAAAACAGCCGTTGTAGCTCCGGTGCAGAGAATTAGTTATATGTTTTTCTTGGCATTCAGAAATCCTACAGCCCATGAGTAACTTATTTCAAAGATTCTAACACTCCTTTCTATACACAGATGAATTTATAAAGGGTTAACTGTAGTTTTCCTCTGCTCTCTGCTCTGCAGCTTGCCAGTGACACACGTACATTTAATCAATAAATATCTCAATGAAAAAATAACCGGTTTAAAACATGTTAAACGTTTTTAAACTTGCTGTTACAAGATCTTTACATTGGTGTGCTCCACATTGTACTGAATTGGCCCATTAAACACATTCAAAGTTCCCTTCTAAACTAGTTAACCCACTTTACCTATTTAAATTTCCTGTCCACAGCTAGATAATCCCACCAGGCAGGTTGTTATCAAGATGTACAGTCCATTGTTCAATTTCCTAGCTATGATAATGGAATTAGAAGGAAATGGAGCATTGCACCGGGGGAGGACAGAGAGTACAGGTCTTTCAGGGAGATATATTTTCAGTGGTGACTCCAAGCCGATCATCACAATAACTATTTATTTTTTAACCAATTTTGTGAGTGATACCAACAAGTCTTGCTCAGTGGTCAACCTCACACTTCAAGGTTAGTGAGTCCAGCCCACTCAGTGAGCAGATGACCATGTGGCAGTGCTGGACTTAGCAAACATCTCAGCCGTAAAAGTCTTACGAGTCTCTGTCTACAATATATCATCCCGGGCATTTTTACAGTTACCCCATTTCTGTGAGTTTTAATCTGAGATTTTTTATTGTGAAAAGTTGGCTTTTTGTACCTGGGGAATATATTCACCAGACATCTTATTTATCTGCACGGAGATAAACCAGACAGCATCTTATTAATCAAAACTGTGATTTTCTTTTGGACACTTTGATGAATAAAATCCACGGAAAGCGCAAGACATTGAGTTATCTCACTGGACTTAAATAAAAAATGTACATTATTGTGTCCTCAAAGAACCACGTTAATACTATGTAATACTATGTAATACTATTTGTACTGTACGCTCTAAAATAACTAAATTATGGTCAAAGAAAAAAAAAAAAATATGACCTGTAATGTATTACCTGATATATGTAAATCTTAGGTACTGTGAGCAGCCATTGCATTGTTTGATTTGCTTTCTAAATAGAGGGACCTTGCGGATTTCCATTAGTACTATTAAAAGCACTGCTACTAAGGTTTTCCACATTTAAAGTCTCTTGTTTGAAAGGTTTGAGTTTGAGTAAGTGTAACTAGGAAGGACAATATCATAAAGCTAGTCCTGTAATTGGAAAAAAAATATTGCATGTCTCTGATCTCTAGAGGCATCCATGATACTTTGGTGATCGCTGCTTGTGCGGAAGTGGGGTTTATATTTCTGTGGTAGAAAATATTGCAATTATCGTTGCAAACTGCCTGCTTCTGAGTATAATGGGGAAATGGGCAGGTGTCAAATTATCAATAGTCTAAGGTTTTTAAAAATCACTTTCCCCTTTCCCTCCCCCCCCCCCTACTGTTCAGTAGATATATTTTGCCCTCAGGAGCCATGCTATTAGGAAGTGCTGAAGCCAGACAAGATGGAAGAAAACAGAATTGTCAAATATTTTACCCTAAAATTGACTTTCCATTCGTGGCTTGTTGTTGTTTAGTGACTCAGTTGTGTCCATCTCTCTGTGACCCTATCGACCGCAGCACGCTAGGCACATCTTTCGTTATGTCTCTGGTCCTACTGATTCATGGCAAAGATGCTGGAGTGGGTTGCCAGTTCCTCCTCTAATTTGTCTGACTTCTCTGCTATGACCTACCCATCTTGGGTGACCCTACATGGTACAGCTCACAGCTTCACTAAGGTTCAGAATCCCCTGCACCATGACATGGTAGCTGCTAATGTTGTTAGTTTGGTACATACTTCAAAACCATGTGCAGTTTATCTTGGACTACAGTGGTCCTTTAATTCCAAAATATAAAATGGAAGACAACAATGGTGTTAAATGATACATTGTCTTAAAGATCACTATTATCTCAAAGTAAATGATTTACAACTGGTAGTATATGCAGTTTTTTTGGACTATAGTGGTCCTTTAATTCCAAAATACAAAATGGCGGGCAGCAATGGTGTTGATTGATAGGTCATCATCCATTGTCTTAAAGAGCTTTATTATCTGAAAGTAGAAGATTTACAAGTGGTAGTATAATGAAGTTGTGTGGAATTCATCCTCCGTGTCCTGTTCCGGCGTGTTTTCCAATCTCTTTCCATCTCGCGTCTTGGTGACACCGCGCCCCGGCGTGTGCCTGACATGTAAGAAAGTTTGATAAAAACATCTTCAGGGACACATCGCTCCTTCTTTAGATCACTCAAGCTACAATCATAAACTTCACTCTTACAAGAGGTAATGAGGCTAGATGTCATCAGTAAAACCCCGTCTGCCTGATGTCGCTCTCATTTTTCTTTCTGACTATATTAACTCCAATGACAAGAGAAATAGATTTCAGGCTTGACATAAGAGCCAGATAAGTAGCAAGGAATTGGCAACAGATGAGAAACAATTTCGGTAGAAAAAATAAGATGGAATGGAAAGGAGCTTGAAAGTCAAGACTGTTATTTTAGCTGCAAGTGGAAAAGAAATACAGAATACAGAATATCTGCTCGTGGCTGCCGGAGCCTCGGGATATTTATGGCTTGCTATGAATGATCTCCAATGGCCGACCAACTACAGAGATGGACTGGGAGATATGGAGGGGCTGATGGTTCAATCTTTTCCACCTGAATCTGCCTCAAAGGATGAAACTATGATGTTGCATTTTTTTATTTTTATTCATTTCAAAGCTGCCCTGTGAAGCATAAAGATGACTTGAGACTTGCGTAGACATCAAGGTGCTGTTGAAATAGACAGTGAGATAAATGACCCTGTATGGATGTGTGTCAAAGAATGGGAATTGAGCATGTTATTAAAAAAAAACAACTTAAAATTACTTATTTTTAAAACATTTTATTTTTATTCCATTTCTACATTTGTAGCTCTGATCAAGTAGTAAAGTCCTCCTTTGCTGATGAGTCACTCTAGGAACATGCCATGTAAATTATAGGGGTGTGCATGGCTGTGCATAGAGCTGCTTCTGGGGTCCCTGACAGAACCCGGTTCCTAGATGTGTTCTAACACACCATTATTGTACATAGAAGCCTAATAGATGTCCACTAACACACCCCAATATTGTACATGGACGCCTTCTAGATGTGTACTAACACCCCATTATTGTACATAGAAGCCTAATAGATGTCCACTAACATACCGCAAAATTGTACATGGACACCACCTAGATGTGTACTAAAACCCCATTATTGTACATAGAAGCCTCCTAGATGTGCACTAACGCCACATATTGTACATATAAGCCTCCTAGATATGTACTAAACACCCCATATTGTACATAGAAGCCTCCTAGATGTGCACCAAAATCCCCCAAAATATACATAGAAGCCTCCTAGAAGTCCTCTAACATACCCCGTATTGTACATAGAAGCCTCCTAGATATGCACCAAAATCACCCATAGTATACATAGAAGCCTCCTAGATGTCCTCTAACATACCCCGTATTGTACATAGAAGCCTCCTAGATATGCACCAAAATCACCCATAGTATACATAGAAGCCTCCTAGATGTCCTCTAACATACCCCGTATTGTACATAGAAGCCTCCTAGATATGCACCAAAATCACCCATAGTATACATAGAAGCCTCCTAGATGTCCTCTAACATACCCTGTATTGTACATAGAAGCCTCCTAGATATGCACCAAAATCACCCATAGTATACATAGAAGCCTCCTAGATGTCCTCTAACATACCCCGTATTGTACATAGAAGCCTCCTAGATATGCACCAAAATCACCCATAGTATACATAGAAGCCTCCTAGATGTCCTCTAACATACCCCATATTGTACATAGAAGCCTCCTAGATGTACACCAAAATCACCCATAGTATACATAGAAGCCTCCTAGATGTCCTCTAACATACCCTGTATTGTACATAGAAGCCTCCTAGATATGCACCAAAATCACCCATAGTATACATAGAAGCCTCCTAGATGTCCTCTAACATACCCCATATTGTACATAGAAGCCTCCTAGATGTACACCAAAATCCCCCATAATATATATAGAAGCTTCCTAGAGTGACACAGCAGCAAAGGAGGGCATAACTGCTTGATCAGAGCTGCAAATGGAGTCAAATGGAATAAAAATAATCATTTTAAAAATAAATAAGTTAATTTTTTTTATAACATGCTCAGTTCTCATCCTTTCGCATACTGCCTACACGGGGAGAATGCCTTTAAAAGATACTTTCATACAGTGGTCCTATTATTATTATTAGTATCTTTATTTATAACGCGCCAACATATTCCATAGCGTTGTACAAGGGTTGAGTACATGACAAAAGCAAAATGAACACATTATAACAAATGGAGGGCCCTGTTTTTGAGCTTAGAATCAAATGTACATAGAGCTTGTTTCCAAGGCACGGACTAAATATTGAAAACTCGCAAACTTGCAGTCTATCAGCCTTATTAAATTGCGATTTGGCCAATTGAATAGGGCTCTATATAAGCACAGAGCATATTTTTTTACAGAAGTTTTTAGTTAGTGAACTTCTATTCCAAAGCAAGGTCTTCACTAACTAAAAACTTCTGTAAAAAAATATGCTATGTGCTTAAATAGAGCCCTATTCAATTGTCTGAATCGCAATTTAATAAGGCTGTAAGAGGTAGATTTGAGTGTCATCTGCATAGAGATGATACTGAAATCCAAAGGGTTTTATAAGGGTACCAAGGGAGGATGTGTAGATGGAGAAGTGGAGGGGGCCTAGGACAGAACCTTGGGGAATGCCAACAGACAGAGGGAGAGGTGCCAGAGAAGGAGACATTATGAAAGAGCTGTGTCCTGGATGCTAAAATGGTGGGGAGTTTGGATTAGAAGAGGGTGGTCAACTGTATCGAAGGCAGCAGAGAGATCCAGGAGAATTAGAACAGAGTAGTGACCCTTTGATTTGGCAGTTAGCAAGTCATTGGTGACTTTTGTGAGGGCTGTTTCTGTAGAGTGTTGGGCACGGAAACCAGATTGGAAGGGGTCTAGAAGGGAATTGGAGGAAATAAATTGATGAGATGATTGTAAACAAGATGCTCACGCAGTTTAGAAGCCAGGGGAAGTAGTGAGATAGGGAGATAGTTGGAAGTTGGGTGAGAGGAGGGCTTCATGAGAATGGGTGTAATTATGGCGTGTTTTAAAGAGGATGGAAACTTACCAGTGTTTAGGGATAGGTTGAATAGATGAGTGAGAGCTGGGATAAATGCGGTGGATAGGGGAGGGATTAGCTGTGATGGAATAGGATCATGTGGACATGTTGTAAGTTGGGAGGTTGATAGTAAAGTAGATACTTCATCCTCAGTTACAGGGTCAAAGGAATCCATAGTGGAGGAGGGATTGGGGAAGGGTAATGGCTGGGTGTGGTCAGTTTGTGGAGAGGATGGAGACATAGGGCCAAGCTGGGAGGAGAGCTCATTGCTGATGGTTTAAATTTTATTTTTAAAATGGCTGGCAAAGTCATCAGCAGTGAGATAGGAAGGGGCAGGATGTGGGGGTGGGCAAAGGAGGGTGTTGAATGTAGCAAATAAACATTTAGGATTGGAGTACAGGTTTGATATTAGTGTGGAAGTAGTGTTGTTTGGCAAGATTGAGGGCAGAGAAGTAAGAGAGCAAGGTAAACTTGTAGAGAAGAAAGTCTGCTGAAGGGCGAGAAGTTCCTCCATAGTCGTTCTGCAGTGAGAATCTCTGTAGATAACGTGTTTGTGCAGTGTGCCATGGTTGTGGATGAGAGCGAGGGTGTTTGCTTGGGATTATGGGGGCAAGAGTGTCAAGGGTGGAGGTTAGAGTCATGTTGTACTGTGAAGTGTGTGATGTCAGGGCAGGCAAGGGTGGTGAGGGGGCTGAGAAGGGGTTTTAGTACATTGGAAAATTGTTGTGGGTTAAGTGCTTGCGTGTTTCTGCGTGTTCTGGTGGCAGAGATTGAAGAAGGGTGGTGAGCGGAAAATGAGGTGAGGTTGCAAGTTAGCAGGGGGTGATCAGATAGTGGAAGTGGCAAGGTTGGAGATAGTGCAGGGATTGGTGAAGATAAGGTCAATAGAGTGTCCACCATGGTGAGTTACAGAATCTGTCTATTGTGGGAGGCCAAGGGAAAAGGTAAGTGCAAGTAATTTTGCAGTTGTTGGGGAGGTGGGGGTGTCAGTGGCTATGTTGAAATTGCCAAGAATGAGTGAAGGTATATTGGAGGAGAGAAAGTGAGGGAGCCAGGGGGTAAAGCTGTCCAGAAATTGAGTGGGTGATCCTGGTGGGTGATAGATAACAGCTACTCGCAGAGGGATGGGAGACAAGATCCGAATAGTGTGAGCTTCAAAGGATGAAAATTGGAGGGAGGGAACCGGGGGAATGCAGTGAAAAGTGCAGCGAGAGGATAGTAGTATGCCCACACCTTCACCTTGTTTGTTCCCAGGTCTAGGAGTGTGGCTGAAGTGTAGACCGCCATAAGAGAGTGTGGCAGGGGAGACAGAGTCAGTTGGAGTGAGCCAGGTTTCCGTGATAGCCACTAAATCGAGGGAGTTGGAAATGAAGAGATCATGAATGAAGGTAAGTTTATTGCAAACAGACCTTGCATTCCAGATGGCACAAGAGAAGGGCAGGGTAGATGGTTTGTGACAAGTGATGGAAATTAGATTATGGGTGTTTTGGGTATGTGCTGTCCTGGGTGCTCTGCGTGGCTGACAGCAGGTGGGAATGAGTGAGGGGCCTGGGTTAGGGGATAGATCTCCACAAGCCATCAGAAGAAGGAGAGAGAGTAAAAGGAGATGGGAATAAGACTTACAGAAGCATTTCCTAAAGTAATAGCTCTACCAAATAAATCTATATTAAGGCCAAACGTTGCCTCTGTATTTTGTGATATTTATTCTGTAGAAGGGCAATGAACGTGAGCTTGAGAAGATCAGAAGGGCAGTAGCTGACATATGTGCCTGGTGTGCTGCGTCCACACAGAGTCAGACACAACTGAACAACGAAACAACAACATACTATAAAAAGGTTAAAAAGGTTAACTGTAACATATTGTGAATTAATTTACATGTCCCTGCCCAGTTTCCCAGAGTCCAGCACAAACTTGGGCCCCTATTTAATTGTACAAATCTCAAATACATGAGTCCGTAATGGAGCCCATAAATGTTACTGATATGTGATTGGCTACCGTTAGCTACTCGCAGTCCATTTGCGAGTTACAGGCTCAAAATCACTGCAGTTGTCAAAAAACGAACACCGTCCTATCTCCTCCTTTGATGTTTCAAGCCCGTAAATGTTACCAGAGCTAAAGACGCAAAATCCATACTTAATTACAACAATTAAACAAGCCTGCAATTACCTTCAAACCCGTAATGGCAGATATATCAAAAAATTATACTAGTACTAGATAGGGCTCGCAACACCTGTTTGTAACACTGCAAAAGCAAATAAACACACATTACTGGACTTAAAAATACTGTGAAAGCAATAAAAAGACATTAGAATTAATTGCACAACAGTCTCAAGCTGACAAATCTGCAATAAAAAAATATTTTTTTAATGCTTCATTTCCGTTTTATATTGATTCTGGAAATCAAAGAGTTAATACATATCATGGAACTCGTGGACTAGAACATTGCTGGATTGCGAGTATGTGGTTCATGGTTTGCGTGTTGGGGCTGTGAGTCTGTAATTATAGGTTTGAGTCAATTAAATACATCCATATATGTAAAAATGCTAACACACAGATGAACAGTCAGTATAAAGGTAATTACAGGCAGGAACGTAGGTAACGGGGGGCATGGGGGGAACAAATCCCCCCAGAATGGAGGCTCCCCAATTAAAGGCACCTTCTGCCAGGCCCTAGAGGAGGGCCTGGATGCTTTATTTCCAGGACGGGGAGGGATGGGAGAGGGACGCTGAGCCCCACACACATGCCAGGCCCTAGAGGAGGGTCTGAAAGCTGCATTTCCCCCACTGGTGAGTGACTCCCGTGCTGGATGAGTTTCACCCAACCCCTTGCACCCTTCCTGCAGGCAGTTCCAGCAGTTGCAGTTATTCACAGATTTTATGCATTCGGGGGGTACCCAGGAATGGAACCCCCTCGAATGTCGAGGGACAACTGTATAAGGAACCTTATGAGTGGAGCATTTGCAAAAACAGTGGATGGTGACTCACTCGCTCATATGATGCTGTGTTAATAATAGTAACATTGTATCTATATCTCTATGATGCTGTGTTAATAATAGTAACATTGTATCTATATCTCTATGATGCTGTGTTAATAATAGTAACATTGTATCTATATCCAACAGCCGAATGCTGAGAAATGTTAATGTTTCCAATATTGCTTCATAGTAACGTTTGTTTAACTGTAGAACAGTCTATTGGAGTAAAGTTACATTTTAGCGATGATTTGTATAATTAATTTATCTTTATTGGGACTTCAGTAAGTTTTGGGGCTCCAGCATCTTTGATGAGCCTTCCAGACTGGAGGCATCCCTTCAGGCGTAATAGGCTGATTTCTCTTTATGATTTCTATACCCACTAGTACCAGTACTAGCATGCATATGTCTCACAAGTGGGATCCATTTTATTGCAGTGTCGTTTTTCAATATAATTAGCATTTTCCCATCACTTAGTTTTGTTTGTTACACTAAGAGAGCATCCAATAGGTTAACAAAACATCTTTCAAATACAATAATTTAACAGGGAAATACTCTGCCAACAGCCGATTCGCACTTGTGTTCTGTTTGGAAGCTGGCAAGTAATTACTTGCTGTTGCGATGCAGAGCTAAGTGTATTAATGAGCTATTAAAAGCTGAAATAAATAAGTTAGGCATCAGGTTGATGGAACGTCTTGAGTACTTTAGAGGCCTTTCTAAATATAGCCTCCATTTGCACCTTTGCTTCTCACTTCCTAGAACCCTTGACTATAATATTCTGAGTTTCTTGTAATGTTCCAGCTGGCAGGGGATTGAGCAGATCGTCCTCCGGGTACCACAAAGCACCAGTGGCGGCTCCTGTTATTTTATAGTTTTCTGCCTCTGAAGCATTTCATGTGCCGCCGCGGGTCCCTTTGAAAGAAAGGAGGCTAAACCTGGCCCTCAGGGAGCGTGTAAGGAATTCACTGAAGCCGGGGATTTTCTCTTTGGAAAAATAAAGCAAAAAAAGACAGAAACACAAAACAGATATATTAAAGAGTTGTCTGATTTCAGTGGGGATTGTGTGTTTGTTGTGTGCATCAGGGGTACCCGGAGTACTAGAAATGCACCACGTGTACTGATATATATGCGTCCTGTGCACCCCGTATACTCTCAGGTCTCAATGCTGGATTTTCATACGCAATTAAATAGACATATTAAAGGTACCTGGTTTTCACTAGATACATAATATCCCTGTATATTTACCTTTATGTACTTTATTGTATTAAGAAGTGCTTATAAGATCTGTTTTTACTGCATAAAATCAAACAAATAGTCCCTGTATGGGTCTGCCAATATCAATATCCCTGAAAAAGTCCTGTCTGGATGAAACGTGTAGGAGCCTGTTCTGTAATTGTTTTGCTGATACTACTACTGCTTGTTTGTGGGTATATACAGACACAGACACTGTAGGGCTGTATCGTCCTAGCCTATCAGGGACCATGTCTCAGCTGAGCATTGCAGAATGTTGCTGAGAGATCGTCCCTGATTGGTTAGTATGAGCCACAGTTCACCCAATACTACAGAGTATGTGTCTGCATACGCTGCAGGGGGCAGACGTATATAGGGACTGCTTGATTTTAGGCAGTAAAACACGAGCTTATAAGCACTTCTTCATAAAATAAAGTATATAAAAGTAAATAGATACAGAGGGATATTATATAGCTAGTAACATCCAGGAACCTGCCATATCCCTTTAAGCCAAACCATCCCTTTCACACTTGATGGTCCATTGTGGTGCCCTAGGTATCCCAGCTTGTGCTGTCTGGTGATATTCCAGCTTAACCACCCAATGTGTATTATTATGGGATGTCTTAGCTCTTATCCTCGGGCCCCAGACGGTTCTCGAGAGCAGCATCTTGGTGACATTATCCCTGCGCAGAGCGTCTGTCCCGAGATTCTCATTTCTTCCAAAAGTGTTATTTATTTGCTGTTTATTATTTCACAGACGTCAGCTGCTGTCTGTGCAGAATCCCACCGATACTCTGTGTATTTGGGCTGCCGGACCCCTGTTAATTCCCGGCCTCACAAGTATCATTAACCCTCTGGTCACCAGACTGAGTCTGTGCACGTGGTTTATTCTTGTTTAAGAACCTTCACTGTAGATGGAAATATTGGTTATCAGTGTCCTGTTGGAAGGAGAAGGGTTAAAAAAATTAAATTCTATAATTTATTTGATACCATTAGTGCAATTTTATCTGCTGCAGATAGAAGCTTCCTCTGCACTGAAAGGTTTTTTCTATCTGTTTTTATTTTTTTAAGACAAATACAACATCCATGTTTCGTTAAATCAATATCATACACAATTTCAATCAAAATCCCCCATGGATGTCCCAACAGTGGATGGAAATAGGTCATGGTATCTCTTTCTCCAGGGAATTATAGGTCCGTTAGGTGCTTCATATGGTCCAAAATGACCGTTTTAATTAATTTTTGCTTTGTATGTCCCAGTCATGTCTAACAAAATCCAATTCAATCTGTGCGTTTCTATCTACTCCCATTTTTATCTCTTGCCACGTTGGCAAACTCTCTTTTTTCCAGTTAAGGGCGATCAACCATTTCGCCACCATCACCATATTAATAATCTTATGGACCTTTACTTTCGGGATGCTTTCTTGAAAAAAATCCAACAGGACAATTTTTGGTGACAACACTAGCTCATGTTTTATAATTTTAGAAATTTGGATAATACAATTTAACCAAAACATTTTCATACACGGACAGGTCCACCACATGTGCGTATGTGCTCCCTTCTCTTTTAGACATCCAGCAGTTCCCCGAGTCATCTTGTGGATTTATTAAAGACATTGGACTTCTCTAAGACAAGAAGTACACTTGATGCAGTTTTCAGTGATTTTAAACGCTCTTTGCCAGATTTTCTCACCCCATTCTTTCTGGATCTCTTGTTCCCATTTTATTATTCTTACGGATGCTGCCAGTCCACCTCTTGAATATGCTTTTGTTGTAATATATTTTTTAATTCTAGTTTTTTTATTCTTATATATGAAGTTATCTATTTTATTCTGCAATTCTTTTAGTCTATAAATTAGGATTGTGAGAGGTATACTCCTTAACACATAAGTCATTTTTATGGCAGATATTCTTCCCGACCATGTCAAGTTGAGTTTCCCCCAATTTGTTATTGTGTTGTTGAAATATGAATTGAGTACTTTGAAATTAGATAATTTAAGTTCGGAGTAAATTGTATACCCAAATGTTAATTGCATTATTATCCCAGTTATATCTATCCTTGATTCCCAGATTCATCACTATCACCTCTGATTTTGAAATATTTAATTTATAGTATGAGTTCTCACTATAGGTATTTATGATTTTGTGTAGTTCAGATAAAGAGTTTATGGGGTTTGTGACAGTAACCACCATCTGCGAAAGCAATAGCTTTTTCCATCTGTGGAAGCAGATCAACAGAAACCAAAATCTTTGCTCCACTGCATATACAAAGGTAATACATGCAAGGACCATCTAGTTATAGTGATCCTTTACATATTTTAGATAAATATATCAAATCATTGTAAACATTGTCTAAATCCCTTTATTTAGGAGCCTCTCACATGGGGGGGACAGACAATAGACCATGGATTGGAGTTCAGACTACAGTAACTGTAGACATCCTGTGCATGAGGCCATTCCTTTGTTATCCTATGGATCCATTCCTATGGTTTTCTATGGGACTGTCCCTATGTTATCCTATGGGACCATTCTTATGTTATCCTGTTGGGCTATCCCTATGGTATTCTGTGGGGTCAATCCTATGGTATCCTATGGGGCCACTCCAATGTTATCCTATCAGACCATTAATATGGTATCCTATGGGGCCATTTATACAGAATCCTATGGGGCCATTCTTATGTTATCCTATGATACCATTCCTATAGTATCATAAGGGGTTGTTCCTATGTAACCCTATGGGGCTATTCCTATGTTATTCTATAGGGTCATTCATATGGTATAATATTGGGCTATTCCTATGTTATCCTACATAGCCATTCCTATGTTATTCTATGGGACCATTCATATGGTATCCTATGGGGTCATTCCTATGTTATCCTATGGGGCCATTCCTATGGTATTATATGGGGCTTATATCTAACTACTGAAGATTCTCCACACCCAGCCTAGGGCCGCACATTTTCAGGGGGAACAGGATCATACAGATGTAGTGTCAGAGTAGTATGCTTCTTTGTACATATGTGTGTGGCGATCCTTGTATATTATTAATTGGTCACTAGCGTACTCCAGCATAAGCACTAAATACAATTCTTTCTGCCCCCATTTAATGTCTAATCTACTTGTTTTGAAATAAATTGATCTACGATCTCAGGAAGGGAATTTTATCTGTGTACCCCCCCGTGTGATACGTTATTGGACAGACAGGGCCCTTATGGAAGGATGATTTTGAGCGATGCTGGAAATGAACATTTGCCGTGGTCGGAGATTTGGCGCCAATTCACACTCTGCCCGGGAGGCAGCTGATTTGTTTTTCACTCTGGTTCTGTGAGCTCAGATACCCCAACACACAGAGCGATGCCCTCCGTGTGCCCATCTACACGGTCCATGTTATTATCAGAGAAGGATTAACCTCTCCAGTGCCAGAGGGGCTGCTTTCTTATCCACCAAAACATGTCCCAGGCTAGACACACAGAGGTAACAATAAAGCAGCCATTACTAGGACTGCGTATCCAGAGGGTTCCAGGAAGCTATGTTTATTGCATTATTTGTATAAGCGCTTTACACAATGTGTATCACTGATAAATATTTATGTTACTCTGTAAATCTATAGACGGTATTAAAGGAATATGAATGGACTTTAATTGGCATATAATATCTCTGGGTATCTATTTACATTTATGTACTTTTTTTTATAAAGAGGTGCTTATAAGCTCTGTTTTTGCTGCCTGAAATCATAAAAATAGTCCTGTATGGATGGGTCAGCTGACTGCAGCCCATGAAGACACTTACATTGTGCTTATTAGCACTTCTGTTAATAAAATAAAGTACATAAAAGTAAATGTTCTGCCTGTTCTGTGAGTTGTGCCCTCTCTGCTCCCCTAACCCTCCCCCACTGATACAGGATGTAAGTGGTAGCAGTGGCCCTCTGTGCTTTGCACCTGCTGAACCAGATATGTAAATGTTATATACCACCCCCCGTCCACTTCCTTCTGTTTTACTACCTTGTTGTGGTAAAGAGGCTTGTGTACCTCAATGAAGCTGTGAGCTATACCATGTGGGATCACCCAAGATGAGCAGGTCATAGCAGAGAGGTCAGACAAGTAGCGACCGACTGGAGAAGGAGCTGGCAACCTACTTTGTAACTTTGCTATTATAACTTTATGGACAAGCAGAACCAGAGACATAACAATATGGCACTGGAAGATGAGCTCCTCAGGTCAGAAGGTGCCTACCACATTACTGAGGAAGAGCAGAGAACAAGTACAAGTAACACCAGATCTAATGAAGTGGTTGGGCCAAAGCCGAGAGGACACCCAGCTGCGGATGTGTCTGGAGGGAAAGGAAAGTCCGATACTGCAAAGACCAATTCAGATTAGGAACTTGTAATGTTAGAACTATGAACCAAAGCAAACTAGATGTGGTCAGACATGAGACGACAAGGCTAAACATTGATATCCTGGGAATTAGTGAACTCAAATGGACTGGAATGGGATATTTCACATCAGATACTGTGCTCAAGCATCCTACAGAATAAAAGGAGTAGCCCTCATAGTCAAATAAATGGTGGCCAAAGCAGTGCTCGATTACAACCCAATAAATGACAGAATTATTTCAAGTGATCCAAGTCTAAGCTCCAACCACGGATGCTGAAGAGGCTGAAGTTGTCCAGTTCTACAAATATATAGATACATCATAGATATAACACCAAGAAATCATAAGAGATTGGAAGCTAAAGTAGGGAAGCAAAGGGCACCTGGAATAACTGGCAAGCTTGGCCTTGGAGTACAGAATAAAGCCGGTCAGAGATTAGTAGAAGTTTGTCAAGATAATTCACTGGTCTTAACAAACACCCTCTTCAAACAGCCTCCGAGATGACTCTACATATGGACTTCACCAGATGGACAACATAGAAATCAGATTGACCATATACTTTGCAGCCAAAGATGGAGGAGCTCTATACAGTCAGCAAAAACAAGACCTGGAGCTGACTGCGGCTCAGACCATGAGCTTCTTATTGCAAAGTTCAAAATAAAACTGAGGAAAAGAGGGAAACCATCAGAACCAAGTAGATATGAAATAAATAATATCCCTTGTGAATATGCAGTGGAAGTAAAGAATAGATTTAAGGAACTAGACATGGAAGATAGAATGCCTGAAGAACTTTGGACCACAGTTTGCAACATTATCCAGGAAACAGCAACAAAGAATATCCCTAAAAGAAAGAAAAGTAAGAAGTCAAGGTGGCTGTCTGATGAGGCTTTGAAAGTAGCCCAGGAAAGAAGAAAAGCGAAGGGTGGTGGAGATAAGAAAAGATTTGTCCAACTGAATGCAGAATCCCAGAGGATAGCAAGAAGAGACAAGGAGACCTTCTACAATAAAGCGATGTAAAGAGAGTGAAGAAGATAACCAAATGGGTATATCAAGAGATCTCTTCAAGTAAATTGTGGATCTCAAGTGAACCTTTCATGAAAAAGTGGGCATGATAAAAGACAAATATAGTAGGAACTTTATAGAAGAAGATCAGATAAAGAAGAGGTGCAGGAATACACTGAAGATACACTGAAGATCTATACAGGAAGGATCTTACCAGCAGTGATGACCTCAATAATTTGTCCAATAAGTTGGAGCCAGACATCTTGGAGTGTGAAGTGAGATTGGCCCTAGCATGTCTTGCTGATAATAAGGCTGCAAGAGGTGATGGAATTCCAGCTGATCTATTCAAAATCTTACAAGATGATGCTGTGAAAGTGTTACTTGCCTTATGCCAGCAAATTTGAAAAACTCAACAGTGGCCAATAGACTGGAAAAGGTCAGTCTACATTCCAATCCAAAAAAGGCAGTGTCAAACAATGGTCAAATTATCGAACAATTGCATTCATTTCACATGTCAGCAAGGTAATTCTTAAGATCCTACAAGCTCGACTCTTACAATATATGGACCAGGAACTAACAGATGTGGAAGCCGGGCTCCGCAGAGGAAGAGACGCAAGAGATCAAATTGCCAATAACCGCTGGATAATAAAGAAAGCAAGAGTTAAAAAAAAACATTAACTTCTGCTTCATAGACTATTCTAAAGACTTTGACTGTGTGGATCACAACAAAATGTGTCAAGTTCTTAAAGAGATGGGAGAACCAGATCACCTCATCCTCCTCCTAAAGAATCTGTATGTGGACCATGAAGTCCTGGTCATAAAGAAGTCTGAGCTCTGCAGAAGTGACATCTTTGAATTGTGGTGTTGGATAAAACTGCTTGGAGTCCCTTGGACTGTGAGAAGATCCAATAAATCAATAATATAGGAAATTAAGCCAAACTGTTCGTTGGAAGGTTTGATCATGAGGCTGAAGCTCAAATATTTTGGCCATTTCATAAGAAGACAGGATTACCTAGAGAAGACTCTGATGCTGGGAAAGATTGAAGGCACACAAAGAAGGAGACGGCAGAGGTGGACATGGATAGATAAAGTCATTGAAGCAATGAACATTAACTTGATTGGTCCATAGGGTCACGGAGAGCCAGACACGACTAAACGACTAAACATTAACAATGTTGTGTACACACTACAGGTGTGCATGTGATATGTAAAGGCTGAATACAAATCATCCTTCTGGCTTCCAAGGGAAAGTTACCCCCTAAAGCAAGTAGTTAAAGGGACACATTTCATGTTAAACCTATGTTCAAGTTCACAATTAATTAACAAAACAAAAAATACCCGTGCAAACAGAAGCAAATCTTTAGCCAGAAAATATCATTTAAAAACACATTGTACATAATTAACGTCAACTAGTACCCGAATGAGGAAAAGGTTATAATCCTGGAGTATTCAGAGTAACAAAGGATAATACAAGAAAGTATCAAAGGATAACACAAGAGAGTATCAAATGATAATACAAGAGAGTATCAAAGGATATAACAAGAGAGAGTATCAAAGGATAATACAAGAGAGTATCAAAGGATAACACAAGAGAGTATCAAAGGATAATACAAGAGAGTATCAAAGGATATAACAAGAGAGAGTATCAAAGGATAATACAAGAGAGTATCAAAGGATATAACAAGAGAGAGTATCAAAGGATAACACAAGAGAGTATCAAAGGATATAACAAGAGAGAGTATCAAAGGATAATACAAGAGAGTATCAAAGGATATAACAAGAGAGAGTATCAAAGGATAATACAAGAGAGTATCAAAGGATATAACAAGAGAGAGTATCAAAGGATAATACAAGAGAGTATCAAAGGATATAACAAGAGAGAGTATCAAAGGATATAACAAGAGAGAGTATCAAAGGATAATACAAGAGAGTGTCAAAGGATAACACAAGAGAGTGTCAAAGGATAACACAAGAGAGTATCAAATGATAATACAAGAGAGTATCAAAGGATAACACAAGAGAGTATCAAATGATAATACAAGAGAGTATCAAAGGATAACACAAGAGAGTATCAAAGGATAACACAAGAGAGTATCAAAGGATAACACAAGAGAGTATCAAAGGATAACACAAGAGAGTATCAAAGGATAATAGAAGAGTATCAAAGGATAATACAAGAGAGTATCAAATGATAACACAAGAGAGTCTCAAAGGATAATACAAGAGTATCAAAGGATAACACAAGAGAGTCTCAAATGATAATACAAGAGAGTATCAAAGGATAACACAAGAGAGTATCAAATAATAACACAAGAGAGAGTCTCAAAGGATCATACAAGAGAGTATCAAAGCATAACACAAGAGAGTATCAAAGGATAACACAAGAGAGTATCAAAGGATAACACAAGAGAGTATCAAATGATAATACAAGAGAGTATCAAAGGATAACACAAGAGAGTATCAAATAATAACACAAGAGAGAGTCTCAAAGGATCATACAAGAGAGTATCAAAGGATAGTACAAGAGAGTATCAAAGGATAACACAAGAGAGTATCAAAGTATAATACAAGACAGTATCAAAGGATAACACAAGAGAGTATCAAAGGATAACACAAGAGAGTATCAAAGGATAACACAAGAGAGTATCAAAGGATAACACAAGAGAGTATCAAAGGATAACACAAGAGAGTATCAAAGGATAATAGAAGAGTATCAAAGGATAATACAAGAGAGTATCAAATGATAACACAAGAGAGTCTCAAAGGATAATACAAGAGTATCAAAGGATAATACAAGAGTATCAAATGATAATACAAGAGAGTATCAAATGATAACACAAGAGAGTCTCAAAGGATAATACAAGAGTATCAAAGGATAATACAAGAGTATCAAATGATAACACAAGAGAGTATCAGAGGATAACACAAGAGAGTATCAAAGGATAACACAAGAGAGTATCAAATGATAACACAAGAGAGTATCAAAGGATAACACAAGAGAGTATCAAAGGATAACACAAGAGAGTATCAAAGGATAACACAAGAGAGTATCAAAGGATAACACGAGAGAGTATCAAAGGATAACACAAGAGAGTATCAAAGGATAATACAAGAGAGTATCAAAGGATAATACAAGAGAGTATCAAAGGATAAAACAAGAGAGTATCAAAGGATAATACAAGAGACTATCAAAGGATAATACAAGAGAGTATCAAAGGATAACACAAGAGAGTATCAAAGGATAACACAAGAGAGTATCAAAGGATAACACAAGAGAGTATCAAAGGATAACACAAGAGAGTATCAAAGGATAACACGAGAGAGTATCAAAGGATAACACAAGAGAGTATCAAAGGATAATACAAGAGAGTATCAAAGGATAATACAAGAGAGTATCAAAGGATAACACAAGAGAGTATCAAAGGATAATACAAGAGAGTATCAAATGATAATACAAGAGAGTATCAAAGGATAACACAAGAGAGTATCAAAGGATAACACAAGAGAGTATCAAAGGATAACACAAGAGACTATCAAAGGATAACACAAGAGAGAGTATCAAAGGATAACACAAGAGAGTATCAAAGGATAACACAAGAGAGTATCAAAGGATAACACAAGAGAGTATCAAATGATAACATGAGAGAGTATCAAAGGATAACACAAGAGAGTATCAAAGGATAATACAAGAGAGTATCAAAGGATAATACAAGAGAGTATCAAAGGATAACACAAGAGAGTATCAAAGGATAACACAAGAGAGTATCAAAGGATAATACAAGAGAGTATCAGAGGATAACACAAGAGAGTATCAAAGGATAACACAAGAGAGTATCAAAGGATAACACAAGAGAGTATCAAAGGATAACACAAGAGAGTATCAAAGGATAATACAAGAGAGTATCAAAGGATAATACAAGAGAGTATCAAAGGATAACACAAGAGAGTATCAAAGGATAACACAAGAGAGTATCAAAGGATAACACAAGAGAGTATCAAAGGATAATACAAGAGAGTATCAAAGGATAACACAAGAGAGTATCAAAGGATAACACAAGAGAGTATCAGAGGATAACACAAGAGAGTATCAAAGGATAACACAAGAGAGTATCAAATGATAACACAAGAGAGTATCAAAGGATAACACAAGAGTATCAAAGGATAACACAAGAGAGTATCAAAGGATAACACAAGAGAGTATCAAAGGATAACACAAGAGAGTATCAAAGGATAACACAAGAGAGTATCAAAGGATAACACAAGAGAGTATCAAAGGATAATACAAGAGAGTATCAAAGGATAACACAAGAGAGTATCAAAGGATAACACAAGAGAGTATCAAAGGATAATACAAGAGAGTATCAAAGGATAACACGAGAGAGTATCAAAGGATAACACAAGAGAGTATCAAAGGATAAAACAAGAGAGTATCAAAGGATAACACGAGAGAGTATCAAAGGATAATACGAGAGAGTATCAAAGGATAATACAAGAGAGTATCAAAGGATAATACAAGAGAGTATCAAATGATAATACAAGAGAGTATCAAAGGATAACACAAGAGAGTATCAAAGGATAACACAAGAGAGTATCAAAGGATAATACAAGAGAGTATCAAATGATAATACAAGAGAGTATCAAAGGATAACACAAGAGAGTATCAAAGGATAACACAAGAGAGTATCAAAGGATAACACAAGAGAGTATCAAAGGATAACACAAGAGAGTATCAAAGGATAAGACAAGAGAGTATCAAATGATAATACAAGAGAGTATCAAATGATAATACAAGAGAGAGTATCAAAGTATAATACAAGAGAGTATCAAAGGATAACACAAGAGAGTATCAAAGGATAACACAAGAGAGTATCAAATAATAATACAAGAGAGTATCGAAGGATAACACAAGAGAGTATCAAATCATAACACAAGAGAGTATCAAAGGATAACACAAGAGAGTATCAAAGGATAACACAAGAGAGTATCAAAGGATAATACAAGAGTATCAAATGATAATACAAGAGAGTATCAAATCATAATACAAGAGAGTATCAAAGGATAACACGAGAGAGTATCAAAGGATAACACAAGAGAGAGTATCAAAGGATAACACAAGAGAGTATCAGAGGATAACACAAGAGAGTATCAAAGGATAACACAAGAGAGTATCAAATGATAACACAAGAGAGTATCAAATGATAACACAAGAGAGTATCAAAGGATAATACAAGAGAGTATCAAAGGATAAAACAAGAGAGTATCAGAGGATAACACAAGAGAGTATCAGAGGATAACACAAGAGAGTATCAAAGGATAATACAAGAGACTATCAAAGGATAATACAAGAGAGTATCAAAGGATAACACAAGAGAGTATCAAAGGATAACACAAGAGAGTATCAAAGGATAACACAAGAGAGTATCAAAGGATAACACAAGAGAGTATCAAAGGATAACACAAGAGAGTATCAAAGGATAACACAAGAGAGTATCAAAGGATAACACGAGAGAGTATCAAAGGATAACACAAGAGAGTATCAAAGGATAATACAAGAGAGTATCAAAGGATAATACAAGAGAGTATCAAAGGATAACACAAGAGAGTATCAAAGGATAATACAAGAGAGTATCAAATGATAATACAAGAGAGTATCAAAGGATAACACAAGAGTATCAAAGGATAACACAAGAGAGTATCAAAGGATAACACAAGAGAGTATCAAAGGATAACACAAGAGAGTATCAAAGGATAACACAAGAGAGTATCAAAGGATAACACAAGAGAGTATCAAAGGATAACACGAGAGAGTATCAAAGGATAACACAAGAGAGTATCAAAGGATAATACAAGAGAGTATCAAAGGATAATACAAGAGAGTATCAAAGGATAACACAAGAGAGTATCAAAGGATAACACAAGAGAGTATCAAAGGATAATACAAGAGAGTATCAGAGGATAACACAAGAGAGTATCAAAGGATAACACAAGAGAGTATCAAAGGATAACACAAGAGAGTATCAAAGGATAACACAAGAGAGTATCAAAGGATAATACAAGAGAGTATCAAAGGATAATACAAGAGAGTATCAAAGGATAACACAAGAGAGTATCAAAGGATAACACAAGAGAGTATCAAAGGATAACACAAGAGAGTATCAAAGGATAATACAAGAGAGTATCAAAGGATAACACAAGAGAGTATCAAAGGATAACACAAGAGAGTATCAGAGGATAACACAAGAGAGTATCAAAGGATAACACAAGAGAGTATCAAATGATAACACAAGAGAGTATCAAAGGATAACACAAGAGTATCAAAGGATAACACAAGAGAGTATCAAAGGATAACACAAGAGAGTATCAAAGGATAACACAAGAGAGTATCAAAGGATAACACAAGAGAGTATCAAAGGATAATACAAGAGAGTATCAAAGGATAACACAAGAGAGTATCAAAGGATAACACAAGAGAGTATCAAAGGATAATACAAGAGAGTATCAAAGGATAACACGAGAGAGTATCAAAGGATAACACAAGAGAGTATCAAAGGATAAAACAAGAGAGTATCAAAGGATAACACAAGAGAGTATCAAAGGATAACACAAGAGAGTATCAAAGGATAACACAAGAGAGTATCAAAGGATAATACAAGAGAGTATCAAATGATAATACAAGAGAGTATCAAAGGATAATACAAGAGAATATCAAATGATAATACAAGAGAGTATCAAAGGATAACACAAGAGAGTATCAAAGGATAACACAAGAGAGTATCAAAGGATAACACAAGAGAGTATCAAAGGATAATACAAGAGAGTATCAAAGGATAACACAAGAGAGTATCAAAGGATAACACAAGAGAGTATCAAAGGATAATACAAGAGAGTATCAAAGGATAACACGAGAGAGTATCAAAGGATAACACAAGAGAGTATCAAAGGATAAAACAAGAGAGTATCAAAGGATAACACAAGAGAGTATCAAAGGATAACACAAGAGAGTATCAAAGGATAACACAAGAGAGTATCAAAGGATAATACAAGAGAGTATCAAATGATAATACAAGAGAGTATCAAAGGATAATACAAGAGAATATCAAATGATAATACAAGAGAGTATCAAAGGATAATACAAGAGAGTATCAAAGGATAACACAAGAGAGTATCAAAGGATAACACAAGAGAGTATCAAAGGATAATACAAGAGAGTATCAAATGATAATACAAGAGAGTATCAAAGGATAACACAAGAGAGTATCAAAGGATAACACAAGAGAGTATCAAAGGATAACACAAGAGAGTATCAAAGGATAACACAAGAGAGTATCAAAGGATAAGACAAGAGAGTATCAAATGATAATACAAGAGAGTATCAAATGATAATACAAGAGAGAGTATCAAAGTATAATACAAGAGAGTATCAAAGGATAACACAAGAGAGTATCAAAGGATAACACAAGAGAGTATCAAAGGATAACACAAGAGAGTATCAAATAATAATACAAGAGAGTATCGAAGGATAACACAAGAGAGTATCAAATCATAACACAAGAGAGTATCAAAGGATAACACAAGAGAGTATCAAAGGATAACACAAGAGAGTATCAAAGGATAATACAAGAGTATCAAATGATAATACAAGAGAGTATCAAATCATAATACAAGAGAGTATCAAAGGATAACACGAGAGAGTATCAAAGGATAACACAAGAGAGAGTATCAAAGGATAACACAAGAGAGTATCAGAGGATAACACAAGAGAGTATCAAAGGATAACACAAGAGAGTATCAAATGATAACACAAGAGAGTATCAAAGGATAATACAAGAGAGTATCAAAGGATAAAACAAGAGAGTATCAGAGGATAACACAAGAGAGTATCAGAGGATAACACAAGAGGGTATCAAAGGATAACACAAGAGAGTATCAAATGATAACACAAGAGAGTATCAAAGGATAACACAAGAGAGTATCAGAGGATAACACAAGAGAGTATCAAAGGATAACACAAGAGAGTATCAAATGATAACACAAGAGAGTATCAAAGGATAATACAAGAGAGTATCAAAGGATAAAACAAGAGAGTATCAAAGGATAATACAAGAGAGTATCAAAGGATAACACAAGAGAGTATCAAAGGATAACACAAGAGAGTATCAAAGGATAACACAAGAGAGTATCAAAGGATAACACGAGAGAGTATCAAAGGATAACACAAGAGAGTATCAAAGGATAACACCAGAGAGTATCAAAGTATAATACAAGAGAGTATCAAAGGATAATACAAGAGAGTATCAAAGGATAACACAAGAGAGTATCAAAGGATAACACAAGAGAGTATCAAAGGATAACACAAGAGAGTATCAAAGGATAACACAAGAGAGTATCAAATGATAACATGAGAGAGTATCAAAGGATAATACAAGAGAGTATCAAAGGATAACACAAGAGAGTATCAAAGGATAACACAAGAGAGTATCAAAGGATAATACAAGAGAGTATCAGAGGATAACACAAGAGAGTATCAAAGGATAACACAAGAGAGTATCAAAGGATAACACAAGAGAGTATCAAAGGATAACACAAGAGAGTATCAAAGGATAATACAAGAGAGTATCAAAGGATAATACAAGAGAGTATCAAAGGATAACACAAGAGAGTATCAAAGGATAACACAAGAGAGTATCAAAGGATAACACAAGAGAGTATCAAAGGATAATACAAGAGAGTATCAAAGGATAACACAAGAGAGTATCAAAGGATAACACAAGAGAGTATCAGAGGATAACACAAGAGAGTATCAAAGGATAACACAAGAGAGTATCAAATGATAACACAAGAGAGTATCAAAGGATAACACAAGAGTATCAAAGGATAACACAAGAGAGTATCAAAGGATAACACAAGAGAGTATCAAAGGATAACACAAGAGAGTATCAAAGGATAACACAAGAGAGTATCAAAGGATAATACAAGAGAGTATCAAAGGATAACACAAGAGAGTATCAAAGGATAACACAAGAGAGTATCAAAGGATAATACAAGAGAGTATCAAAGGATAACACGAGAGAGTATCAAAGGATAACACAAGAGAGTATCAAAGGATAAAACAAGAGAGTATCAAAGGATAACACAAGAGAGTATCAAAGGATAACACGAGAGAGTATCAAAGGATAATACAAGAGAGTATCAAAGGATAATACAAGAGAGTATCAAAGGATAACACAAGAGAGTATCAAAGGATAACACAAGAGAGTATCAAAGGATAATACAAGAGAGTATCAAAGGATAATACAAGAGAGTATCAAATGATAATACAAGAGAGTATCAAAGGATAACACAAGAGAGTATCAAAGGATAACACAAGAGAGTATCAAAGGATAACACGAGAGAGTATCAAAGGATAACACAAGAGAGTATCAAAGGATAAGACAAGAGAGTATCAAATGATAATACAAGAGAGTATCAAATGATAATACAAGAGAGAGTATCAAAGTATAATACAAGAGAGTATCAAAGGATAACACAAGAGAGTATCAAAGGATAACACAAGAGAGTATCAAAGGATAACACAAGAGAGTATCAAAGGATAACACAAGAGAGTATCAAAGGATAACACAAGAGAGTATCAAAGGATAACACAAGAGAGTATCAAAGGATAACACAAGAGAGTATCAAAGGATAACACAAGAGAGTATCAAAGGATAACACAAGAGAGTATCAAATAATAATACAAGAGAGTATCAAAGGATAACACAAGAGAGTATCAAAGGATAACACAAGAGAGTATCAAAGGATAACACAAGAGAGTATCAAAGGATAACACAAGAGAGTATCAAAGGATAACACGAGAGAGTATCAAAGGATAATACAAGAGAGTATCAAATAATAATACAAGAGAGGGCTTGAAACACAATTTCAGGCGTGTGTTACTTTCTCTATATTTATAATATTTATTACTAACTAGCGAATTGCCCGTCAAAAAATGACGGCAATCAAATTGTAAGGTAGCTAATGCTGTTTGGTGTGTAATACTAAAATATGTAATACATTAATAAATGAATATTCTTTACCTATTTTAAAGCATTGTGTTGAAGAGCTGACAATCTGTTCATATTGCTGCAGCATTAGTGGTGTGGAGCTGCTGTGTAAGTATGCTGAATGTGTGCAGTGTAACAGTGTGCGTGCGCGAGACGAAACCGTTAGTGTAGTGATGTACTTCCGCATTGGCGTAAAATGGCGGCTTATCTGTGTTATGCGTCTTTGCGGATTATCCGTCGGTGCTTCGTGGGGTTTTTCGAGTTTCGTGTGTTGTTTTGCGAGTGTGTTGTGGTGTTTTACGTGTTGAGAGTGCTGTAGCCTCGTTTCGTTTTTTTCGTCTGCCATTTTTTCTGTCGCTTAGCGATTTCATTAGTGTGTAAAGTGTTTTATTTTTATTTAAATGAAGGTGTAACTTGGTTTTTTGAGGTGCTGGATGGTTCCTCTTGCTGTAGGTAAGTTTTTTATGTGTGTGTTGTGTGTATTTAGTGTGTTTTAAATGTTTGTATGTCGGCGTGTTGCGTCCGATGTTTGCGAGGTCGTAATGTCTGGTAACGTGTCTCGTGTGGTGTTTGCGTGTGTAGCCTCGTTTTCGTTTTGTTCGGCTGACATTTTTTCTCTCGCTTAGCAAATTTGTTATTGTCCCAACTCTTTTATTTTGATTGAAATGAAGGTGTAAGTTGCTTTTTTGAAGTCCTGGGTGCTCCCTCTTGGTGTAGGTAAGATTTTTATGTATGTGCTGTGTGTATGTATTGTGTTTTTAATTTTGTGAACGTGTGTGGTATGTTGTTTGTGAGTGTCGTAATGTGTGTGTCGTGTTATTTGCGTTGCGACGTGAAGTTTGCGAGGGTCGCAGTTGCTGGCATGGAGCACCTTCGGCGCTCCATGCCAGCAACTGTGGCTCTCGCCCAGTTCCCCTTGCTTTGCGAGGGCCGCGGGCGCGCTACGCGAGCCCGCAAGCGTTAGCAACAACTCGCATGCTCACAACTATATATGTGATACTGACAACGGGCCTCATTCAATTGTGATGCGTCCAATTGAATAGGCCTCTATAAAAGCACATAGCATATTTTTTTTACAGAAGTTTTTAGTTAGTGAACTTCTATCCAAAAGCAAGGTCTTCACTAACTAAACACTTCTGTAAAAAAATATGCTATGTGTTTATATAGAGCCCTATTCAATTGGCCAAACCGCATTTGAATGAGGCCCAAAGAACGTGAGGTCAGGGGTTCACCATACACTTGTCTCTCTGTCTGTGTCCCTCCTGTCTCTCTGTCTGTGTCCCTCCTGTCTCTCTCTGTCTATGTCCCTCCTGTCTCTCTGTCTGTGTCCCTCCTGTCTCTCTCTGTCTGTGTCCCTCCTGTCTCTCTCTGTCTGTGTCCCTCCTGTCTCTCTCTGTCTGTGTCCCTCCTGTCTCTCTCTGTCTGTGTGCCTCCTGTCTCTCTCTGTCTGTGTCCCTCCTGTCTCTCTCTGTCTGTGTCCCTCCTGTCTCTCTCTGTCTGTGTCCCTCCTGTCTCTCTCTGTCTGTGTCCCTCCTGTCTCTCTCTGTCTGTGTCCCTCCTGTCTCTCTCTGTCTGTGTCCCTCCTGTCTCTCTCTGTCTGTGTCCCTCCTGTCTCTCTGTCTGTGTCCCTCCTGTCTCTCTCTGTCAGGGTCCCTCCTGTCTCTATGTCTGTGTCCCTCCTGTCTCTCTGTCTGTGTCCCTCCTGTCTCTCTCTGTCTGTGTCCCTCCTGTCTCTCTCTGTCTGTGTCCCTCCTGTCTCTCTCTGTCTGTGTCCCTCCTGTCTCTCTTTCTGTGTCCCTCCTGTCTCTCTCTGTCTGTGTCCCTCCTGTCTCTCTGTCTGTGTCCCTCCTGTCTCTCTGTCTGTGTCCCTCCTGTCTCTCTCTGTCTGTGTCCCTCCTGTCTCTCTCTGTCTGTGTCCCTCCTGTCTCTCTCTGTCTGTGTCCCTCCTGTCTCTCTCTGTCTGTGTCCCTCCTGTCTCTCTCTGTCTGTGTCCCTCCTGTCTCTCTTTCTGTGTCCCTCCTGTCTCTCTCTGTCTGTGTCCCTCCTGTCTCTCTCTCTGTCTGTGTCCCTGCTGTCTCTCTCTGTCTGTGTCCCTCCTGTCTCTCTCTCTGTCTGTGTCCCTCCTGTCTCTCTCTCTGTCTGTGTCCCTCCTGTCTCTCTCTGTCTGTGTCCCTCCTGTCTCTCTCTGTCTGTGTCCCTCCTGTCTCTCTCTGTGTCCCTCCTGTCTCTCTGTCTGTGTCCCTCCTGTCTCTCTCTGTCTGTGTCCCTCCTGTCTCTCTCTGTCTGTGTCCCTCCTGTCTCTCTCTGTCTGCGTCCCTCCTGTCTCTCTGTCTGTGTCCCTCCTGTCTCTCTGTCTGTGTCCCTCCTGTCTCTCTCTGTCTGTGTCCCTCCTGTCTCTCTGTCTGTGTCCCTCCTGTCTCTCTCTGTCTGTGTCCCTCCTGTCTCTCTGTCTGTGTCCCTCCTGTCTCTCTCTGTCTGTGTCCCTCCTGTCTCTCTGTCTGTGTCCCTCCTGTCTCTCTCTGTGTCCCTCCTGTCTCTCTGTCTGTGTCCTCCCTCTCTGTCTGTGTCCCTCCTGTCTCTCTGTCTGTGTCCCTCCTGTCTCTCTGTCTGTGTCCCTCCTGTCTCTCTCTGTCTGTGTCCCTCCTGTCTCTCTGTCTGTGTCCCTCCTGTCTCTCTCTGTCTGTGTCCCTCCTGTCTCCCTGTCTGTGTCCCTCCTGTCTCTCTGTCTGTGTCCCTCCTGTCTCTCTCTATCTGTGTCCCTCCTGTCTCTCTCTGTCTGTGTCCTCCCTCTCTGTCTGTGTCCCTGCTGTCTCTCTGTCTGTGTCCCTGCTGTCTCTCTGTCCCTCTTGTCTCTCTTTCCCTCCAGGCTGTCTCTTTCACCTCAGTTCCCAACATGTCTGCCGGTCCCTCCCCAGGGAGGAGTTGAGAGCAGCAGGGGGGAGGAGTTGAGAGCATCTGGGGGGAGATGTTGAGAGCAGCCGGGGGAGGAGTTAAGCACAACAGGGGAGGAGTTAAGATGGGCAGGGGAGGAGTTAAGAGTGGCGGGGGAGGAGTTAAGAGCGGCGAGCGTGCAGGAGGAGTTGTGAGAGCCCGCAAGCGTGAGCAACGGCTCGAGCGGGCTCGTATGCTCACAACTATATATGTGATATTTAGACATTCAGTTGTATATTATATTAGACATCGTGGGCCTTATTCAGTTACAAGCAATTCTAATACCCACACTAGCCACTGGCCCAAAGCATCATGGGATCTGTGACAGAATCACATATTATAATTGTCTAACTACGATTCGTCGTCACGCTGCGTTGCGTAGTGCGTACGACTTAGCGATGAGTGCCGCAGGCGCTCATCGCCCGGCGAGCCTCGCACAGGCGAGCCGTTAAATCGTAGCACTTTGGCAATGAGCGCCGCAGGCGCTCATTGCAGACGAGCCGTTAAGCCGTAGCACTTAGAAAAAAAATACGAGATGAAAAAAATTACGAGATAAGCGGCGGAACCAAAACAGTAATAAAAACACTAAATACACACTAAAAAATAAAATAAAGGTCACTTACAGCATGGGGAACCAGGCAGGACGTCTGGGAGTGAGTTGGAACTCCAATTTAGATCGATTTAGCCGAGTTACAAAGATCGAAAATCGGCTAAGCAAGAAAAAAATGGCCGCCGAAAAAAATGAAAACGAGGCTATACTACTACGAACTGCGTAAAACACAGCCACAGACGTATGTGTTTGAAAAACAACAAGATAAAGGATGCGGATTAACCGCGCAATGAGTAAAAACACAGTAGCGTGTACATTTTACGAAACCCAATTACAGATTTACGCATTAACACACATTTAACGCCTATGTCTCGCCCAACATCGGATTTACCGCCTAAACCAACGCATTTGATGAAATATAAGTTGCAAGTTACAAAAAAAAAATAAAAAAATTTATTTATTTTAAGAAAAAAAAAAGGGACAAATGTAGCGTCATGTTGTGTGGCAAACACATTTCACAACATTTAATTTTCACCATTTCACCATATTTACTGTTAGTACTTTAGCGGGCTTAGCGATGAGCGCCGCAGGCGATCATCGCCCGGCGAGGCTCGCACAGCGAGGCGAACCGGTAAACCGTAGTACTTTGCAATGAGCGCCGCAGAAAAAATGACGGACGAACAAAACGAAAACGAGGCTACAGCACTATAACCACGGAAAACACGTACCGATAATCCGCTAAGACGCATACCACACATTATCCGCCATTTTAGGATAATGCGGAAGTACACAGCTACGTTAACGGTTTCGGCTCGCGCACGCACACTATTACACTGTACACGTTCATCACGCTTACACAGCACCTCCACACCACTAATGCTGCAGCAACATCAACACAGATTGCCAGCTCTTCAACACAATGCATAAAAGAAAGGAAATTCATTTATTAATTTGAATTCTATATTTCAGTAGTACACAGAAAACAACATTAGCTACCTTACAATTCCATGTGTATATTAATAACTAAACAACTTTTAAAACATACACATCTGATTGCCGTCATTTTTTGACGGGCAATACGCTAGTGAAAAAGAGTAAATCAGTCTTACAATGATCTTTATACAGATCGCAGTGGAATAACTAAGTGTCACCTCATCATTTCTAATCATATTTTTTTATTTTTCCCCCAAACATCATTTAGCTTATGGCGGGCAAATAAATAGGACATTTGTGTTCACATTTGAATATCTAACAATGAGTTAAAAAAAAACTTATTTCCTGCTCAGAATTCTGAGAAATATAGTGTAACAAGGTACCCTTTGATGGACTGTAAATGGTAGAGACTTCTGGGCTCTTTTTATATATTTTATTGAGTAGTTACAAAAACACAAATTAAATAGCTTATAGTCAGAAAAATAAACATCTACGTAAATGGGCTTACTTATACTCTGGAACACCCTGACTATAACCTGAGCAGCTTTTCTACTACAGGTTAAATTATAATTCATAAAGAAAACAAACAGTCTCTTGTAGTGCCACCTTGTGGCCAGGATACAAACAGTACCTTATAGCGCCAGCTTGTGGCCCGGATACAGATAGTCTCTTACAGTATCCGTAGTCTTGTATATGTGGTGTAGTGCCACCTTGTGACCAGGTTACGACTAGTCACTTATATAGTGCCAGCCTGTGGCCTTTCCAAGTCTTCACTTAAATAACCTTGGATGAAGCATAGGGCCCGCCCTTCTCTCCCATATGCTTCACCCCAGGGACCCTTTGATATTGTAATAGGAACACTGCAATTTAACAGGACAAGCACTCAGCCTCTTCCCTGGGGTATAATAATTTAAGTAAAAGGTTTCTGACCTTATGGTAAATGGAGTGTCCGTCTCCTCACTAGCTTCAGTCTGCCATGCAGCTTTCTCCAGTCAGATAACTCAGCAGTGTCCCACAGGTACTTAATAAGGATTTCTTTGCAGATCCAGCAAGACCTTTTACTTGCAGCTCCAGAAAAACAGCACTCCAGCATTCAGTATTGCAGCTTCTCAAAAACAGCTCTCTCTGCTCAAGGTTTCTTCCAGGCTCCTTCTCTCCTGTGAACTTAGCTCGCCCCCTCTCTGCTAACACAGCAGCCTTTTAAATCCTCCTGACTTAGATCAGGTGTACTGGCTTGATTAGGCCGCAGCTCACACGCTCCCCTTCTGTTCAAGCATGGATGTACAGCCCTACTCATTTTTCTGCTTATGTAGATCCCTTGGTGGAATCTAGTGCAGGTTATCTGTCCTTGCTGGACACAGTTAAAATAGCTATGGCATTGCACTTTGGGAAACTGGGCAGGGACATGCAAATGAGTCCACAATGCATTTTCACTCTTAAATCTAAAAAACACCTTATACATGGCTCCTTGTAGGCATTTGCTTGCTGTATTACATTCTTTCTCTTAGAAGGACAGAAGAAATGCGCCTAAGGATATCAGTAGCTTCCTATTGGCAAAACCTATTCATGGCTAAAATGTGCAAACGGGGGTTGGTATTTCACTGTATAGAGGAGACTTCCTTGGCATTTCAGTTCTAGCCTGCCCAGACTGACGTATTAGAGGACATTTCTTTTCTGTAATGCTGTGCATCCTCAGCTGGGCATCTCTTTCTGATTTTTCCAGGACACCTGTTATACTAACAGGTTGAAGTGTTCAAGAGCTCTTGGGAATTCTTCTCCTTGTTACCCTACTGGCACATGTGAACAGTTTTAGTTCTCCATCTCTGTATGGTACATATAGCTCCATAGAATGGATCCATTAGACAAAGTGCCCAATAGTCCAGCAGACAGTGTCCATTTACCAAATGATAACTATCTACAAACGTGAGTGTTGTTGGACTGGATTGTGAGTTTCTTGTGTTGAATCTTTGCCCCACGTCGTACTTCCGCATCCTGGACATGTTCCTTTAGGTGTTGCACATATGCCATATGTTGGGTAGTTGGAAGCCCAAAGTCCTCTTGGACATGAGATAGACCAGTGGTTCCCAAACCTCTCCTCAGGTGAGGAAAATTAAAGGCTACATTGCCTGATACGTACTAATTTTCTCACCTGTGTTCACACACAGATAAAGACCCTTTAAGTGATGCAGTAAAACTCGCATTTAGTTTGGATCATACACACAGTGGACTCTCAGGTAACCGGCACCCATGGGGACTGGTAGATGCCGAATAAATGTTTTTTCTAGTTTCTTGAGAGTCACTAATAAAAGAGGCCTAGATTAGCTGCACGTAGGATGCTCTGCTAGGTATATTTGTCAGTGGGGGCTGTTCTAGCAGCAGCAGCTTTAACTCCTCAATTACACACAGGTATGTTGGGCTGTAGGGTGCGGTGCTGACCCGGGAAATGTAACGCCAACACTGCACTGGCTCAGTCACTCATGGCCGGGGAATTTAATGCCAACACTGCCCTGCCTCAGTCACTCATGTCCAAGGAATGTAACGCCAACACTGCCCTGCCTCAGTCACTCATGTCCAAGGAATGTAACGCCAACACTGCCCTGCCTTAGTCACTCAGGCCCGGGGAATGTAACCCCAACACTGCACTGGCTCAGTCACTCATGCCCGGGGAATGTAATGCCAACACTGCACTGGCTCAGTCACTCATGCCCAGGGAATGTAATGCCAACACTGCCATGACTCAGTCACTCATGCCCGGGGAATGTAACCCCAACACTGCCCTGGCTCAGTCACTCATGCCCAGGGAATGTAATGCCAACACTGCCCTGGCTCAGTCACTCATGCCCAGGGAATGTAATGCCAACACTGCACTTGCTCAGTCACTCATGCCCGGGGAATGTAACCCCAACACTGCCCTGGCTCAGTCACTCATGCCCGGGGAATGTAACGCCAACACTGCACTGGCTCAGTCACTCATGCCCAGGGAATGTAATGCCAACACTGCCATGACAGTCACTCATGCCCAGGGAATGTAATGCCAACACTGCCCTTGCTCTGTCATTCATGCCTGGGGAATGTAATGCCAACACTGCCCGGGCTCAGTCACTCATGCCCAGGGAAAGTAACGCCAACACTGCACTGGTTCAGTCACTCATGTCCGGAGAATGTAACCCCAACACTGCACTGCTCAGTCAGTCATGCCTGGAGAATGTAACACCAACACTGCCCTGGCTCAGTTACTCATGCCCGGAGAATGTAACACCAACACTGCCCTGGCTCAGTCACTCATGCCCATGGAATGTACTGTCCCAGTCACTCATGCCCGGGAAATGTAACACCAACACTGCCCTGGCTCAGTCACTCATGCCCACGGAATGTAACCCCAACACTGCCCTTGCTCAGTCACTCATGTCCGGAGAATGTAACCCCAACACTGCCCTGGCTCAGTTACTCATGCCCGGAGAATGTAACACCAACACTGCCCTGGCTCAGTCACTCATGCCCACGGAATGTACTGTCTCAGTCACTCATGCCCGGGAAATGTAACACCAACACTGCACTGGTTCAGTCACTCATGCCCGGAGAATGTAACCCCAACACTACCCTGGCTCAGTCACTCATGGCCAGGGAATGTAACCCCAACACTGCCCTGGCTCAGTCACTCATGCCCAGGGAATGTAACCCCAACACTGCCCTGGCTCAGTCACTCATGCCCGGAGAATGTAACCCCAACACTGCCCTGGCTCAGTCACTGATGCCCAGGGAATATAACCCCAACACTGCACTGGCTCAGTCACTCGTGCCAAGGGAATGTAACCCCAACACTGCCCTGGCTCAGTCACTCGTGCCCAGGGAATGTGACCCCAAAACTGCACTGGCTCATTCACTCATGCCCAGGGAATGTAACCCCAAAACTGCACTGGCTCAGTCACTCATGCCCGGGGAATGTAACGCCAACACTGCACTGGCTCAGTCACTCATACCCGGAGAATGTAACGCCAACACTGCACTGGCTCAGTCACTCGTGCCCGGGGAATGTAACCCCAACACTGCCCTTGCTCAGTCACTCATGCCCGGGGAATGTAACACCAACACTGCACTGGCTCAGTCACTCATGCCCGGAGAATGTAACACTGCCCTGGCTCAGTCACTCATGCCCACGGAATGTAACCCCAACACTGCCCTTGCTCAGTCACTCATGTCCGGAGAATGTAACCCCAACACTGCCCTGGCTCAGTTACTAATGCCCGGAGAATGTAACACCAACACTGCCCTGGCTCAGTCACTCATGCCCATGGAATGTACTGTCTCAGTCACTCATGCCCGGGAAATGTAACACCAACACTGCCCTGGCTCAGTCACTCATGCCCAGGGAATGTAACCCCAACACTGCCCTGGCTCAGTCACTCATGCCCGGAGAATGTAACCCCAACACTGCCCTGGCTCAGTCACTGATGCCCAGGGAATATAACCCCAACACTGCACTGGCTCAGTCACTCGTGCCAAGGGAATGTAACCCCAACACTGCCCTGGCTCAGTCACTCGTGCCCAGGGAATGTGACCCCAAAACTGCACTGGCTCAGTCACTCATGCCCAGGGAATGTAACCCCAAAACTGCACTTGCTCAGTCACTCATGCCCGGGGAATGTAATGCCAACTCTGCACTGGCTCAGTCACTCATGCCCGGGGAATGTAATGCCAACTCTGCACTGGCTCAGTCACTCATGCCCGGGGAATGTAACGCCAACACTGCCCTGGCTCAGTCACTCATACCCGGGGAATGTAACGCCAACACTGCACTGGCTCAGTCACTCGTGCCCGGGGAATGTAACCCCAACACTGCCCTTGCTCAGTCACTCATGCCCGGGGAATGTAACACCAACACTGCACTGGCTCAGTCACTCATGCCCGGGGAATGTAAGGCCAACACTGCACTGGCTCAGTCACTCATGCCCAGGGAATGTAATGCCAACACTGCACTGGCTCAGTCACTCATGCCTGTCTGATTCCAGATAAAATTGAAATGCAGAGACGTACAGTGGGTGAAATCTATGTGCCTGTAAGCATTTTGTGGCATGACAACCTGGATCCTGGCATTTGTCGAGTCCTGTAAATTGTCATTTTTATTTAAAGAACAGTATTAAAAAAAAAATTGGTTGCTTGAGATTTCTGGATAACTGAGAGTCTACTGTAATATTGTGAGCAGTGCCCAGATACTTTACATTAGTACTAATTTTTATTTCTAGTGTGGAACTCTCTCAGTTTTGTTATTCTATAATTAAAATCTATAGGTAATCAATTAAATACAAAGTAAAAATATTATTTATTTACAGTAAATATGCAACTTTGAGCTGTCAGTGAGTTTTTCTGAACCACCGACAAGCACAGATTCATATACAGTGTGTGTGTGTGTGTGGGGGGGGGGAGATTATTTGATCCCCTGCTGATTTTGAACGCTTGTCCACTGACAAAGGAATGATCAGTCTATAATTTTAATGGTAGGTGTATTTTAACAGTGAGAGGCAGAATAACAAAAAACAAGAAAAATGCATGTCAAAAAAGTTATAAATTAATTTGCAGGTCAATGAGGGAAATAAGTATTTGACCCCTTTGTCTTAGTAGTTGGTGACCTCAAAGAGGTCAGACGTTTCTTGTAGTTGGCCACCAGGTTTGCACACATCTCAGGAGGGATTTTGTCCCACTCCTCTATGCAGATCCTCTCCCAGTCAATAAGGTATAGAACTAACCTATTAAGGTTGGTTCATTCTCTGATGAGCACCTGTGCCTTAGTTTTTTTGTATATGCAAATTACCTTTAGGGTTTAGTCCCCCTAAGGGTAATAGGGGACTCCAGACGTGGACCCCTTGCTCACTGGGCCTTAGGGATTTCATCTGCACCTCACTGACAAGGCCCATAAAGGACAAAACGCGTCTGTGGTTTGCTGTTTCTCCGGTTCAGGGTAGAATTGTCTGGTATTTCGGGGCTAGGTCACTCTTTTGAGTGGGACCAGACTGATATACTACAGAATATTCTCCCTGTGAAGGGTGCAAGTGAGCTAAAAGAGGTTGATCTCAGAGTGGCTTATCATGGCCATAGAACTAACCTATTACGGTCGGTTCGTTCTCTGATGAGTACCTCTGACTTAGTTGTTTTGAATAATGTATCGAGGCTGATGTTTGACAACTCAAACCTTCAGCTCCCTCCACAGATTTTCTATGGGATTAAGGTCTGGACACTGGCTAAGCCACTCCAGGACCTTAATGTGCTTCTTCTTGAGCCACTCCTTTGTTGCCTTGGCTGTGTGTTTTGGGTCATTGTCATGCTGGAATACCCATCCACAACCCATTTTTAATGCCCTGGCTGAGGGAAGGATGTTCTCACCCAAGATTTGATGGTGCATGGCCCCGTCCATCGTCCCTTTAATGCGGTGCAGTTGTCCTGTCCCCTTTGCAGAAAACACCCCCAAAGCATAATGTTTCCACCTCCATGTTTGATGGTGGGGATGGTGTCCTTGGAGTTTTAAGCAGCATTCCTGCTCCTCCAAACACGGCGAGTTTTGTTGAGGATTATGTCAGGATTTAATACATTTCCAAGACATGGCCATAATCCATCAGACCTTATATAGTGAGAAGGAATTATGACATAAAGGAAAAAAATGAGGACACACTTCTGCACATATATGTTTTCACAACTCGGACCACATAACAGGGTGGAGAGGAGCATACAGTAATGGCTGGAAGCTGCACTGTTAAATTCAAATTCAAAGCTTTAAAAGCTACATTGAATATATTTTTTTCAGAAATTGATAAACTTATTAACCTTTATTGTTTGACCACTACAATGGCTATTCAAGTACTAAAAGGTATATTTGTATGTTTGTTCAAAGGGACACAGCTCTCTAATATAAATATAAATGCAGTATATGTTAGTATAAAACTTAATATTAGTTTAAATATTTTTTTTGCTAAAAATCATTTTGCTAAAACTTTAATTGTATTGCAATTATCCAGGAGAGCAAAGTTTTTTATGCTGGCCACGCTGATTTCCTTGCAGGGATATGTAAGTGAGCTAGGTTATGAATGCATCTGATAGAGGAGAATTAGTAGTGTATGAAAACCTGTGTTATATAGAAAAGTTCAGTTTACTTACAAATGTATTTGCACAAAAGTCAAATCCAGCTGTTCACACCCACAGGACGCTTACATAAGCCGGGTACACACAGGAAATACAGTAGGGTACATATTTTTACCTTTCTGGTACAGAGCAGAGTATGTAACTGTTGCAGTTCTTATACTGAGCACAAGCCAGAAGCGACTGAGGCGAAGAATGATACAATGTATTATCCTGATTTTGATTTAGAATTTTATGCTAATTTAGGTGAAGTTTTCTAGGGGTGTACACGATCAAATGCAAATGCCAAAAAAACATAGGAAATGTTGCTAACTTCAAGAAAAGCTAATTAATGTTTATTTTGGAATATTTTTATGCAAAACATTTTTTCATACTCTACTAATTATCCTCTATCAGATGCATTCATAATCCAGCTCACTTACATGTCCCTATAATATCTCTAAACCAGTGGCGGGCAGCCGGTATCACTTGAAAGGCACCTAATGCGGTCCCTAACGCCTTAAAAGGGCCTCATGGTGCTTTAAACCTTTTTATCTTAGACAAAGCAAAATATACAAATCTCTGTAGGAAAGCAATTAATTGGTGTTAGAAGTATAGATAATGAGAAGTATTTAGAACAAATGGGTATTATTTACTAGTTTTAATGAAATGTAATGAACTGTGTAGTGAACGGTGTATTGTATAAGAGGGACACTCTCTCCTACTCAAAAGAACAGGCTGGGGGCCACATGAGAAGTGCCTGGGGGCCACATGTTCTCACTTTCTGGTGCCACTGTTATGCTAGTTGCCTTTTTAAACATTTGAATGTCTAAAAATAAGTAAAAAAATAAATACATTAAAAGCACAGATTTCCAAGAAATACAGTTACTGCACTGCATTCTGGGAAACTAGGAGGGGACATGCAAATTAATCCATAATTCATTTTCACTGTTCAATCCAATAAAACTTTATAAATGGCTCCTTTTTAGGTATGTGCTTGCTGTATTACACAGATTTGAAGCACATGGTGGATTATGCATGTGTATAATCCATCCTATGCTATGTGTAAAGCTGTTTAATATACAGTATCTCACAAAAGGGAGTACACCCCTCACATTTTTGTAAATATTTTATTATAGTAGTAAGTGTACGGCCTGTATAACAGTGAAAAGTTGCTGGCCCTCAAATAACTCAACACACAGCCATTAATGTTTAAACCGTTGGCAACAAAAGTGAGTACACCCCTAAGTGGAAATGTCCAAATTGGGCCCAATTAGCCATTATCCCTACCTGATGTCATGTGACTTGTTAGTGTTATGAGGTCTCAGGTGTGAATGGGGAGTAGGTGTGTTAAATTTGGTGCTATCGCTCTCACACTCTCTCATACTGGTAACTGGTAATTCAACACAAAGAAATTCAACACAAAGAATGCTCTGAGGATCTGAAAACAAGAACTGTTGCTCTACATAAAGATGGCCTAGGCTATAAGAAGATTGCCAAGACCCTGAAACTGAGCTGCGGCACGGTGGGCAAGACCATACAGTGGTTTCACAGGACAGGTTCCACTCAGAACAGGCCTCACCATGGTCGACTAAAGAAGTTGAGTGCACATGCTCAGCGTCATATCCAGAGGATGTATTTGGGAAATAGACGTAGGAGTGCTGCCAGCATTGCTGTAGTGATTGAAGGGGTGGGGGGTCAGCTTGTCAGTGAACTTACCATACGCCGCACACTGCATCAAATTGGTCTGTATGTTGCCTACGGTCAAGCATAGTGGTGGGAGTTTCATGGTCTGGGCCTGCATAATTGCTGCCAGCACTGGAGAGTTAGAGTTCATTGAGGGAACCATGAATGCCAACATGTACTGTGACATACTGAAGCACAGCATGATCCCCTCCCTTTGGAGACTGGGCCGCAGGGCAGTATTCCAACATGATAATGACCCCAAACACACCACCAAGACGACCACTGCCTTGCTAAAGAAGCTGAAGGTAAAGGTGATGGACTGGCCAAGCATGTCACCAGACCTAAACCTTTTTGAGGATCTGTTGGGCATCCTCAAACAGAATGTAGGGGAGTGCAAAGTCTCTAACATTCACCAGCTCCGCAATGTCATAATGGAGGATTAGAAGAGGACTCCAGGGGCAACCTGTAAAGCTCTGGTGAACCCCATTCCCACGAGGCATGGAGGCAGTGCTGGAAAATAATGGTGGCCACACAAAATATTGACACTTTCGACCCAATTTCCACTTAGGGGTGGCCAATGGTTTAGACATGAATGGCTGTGTGTTGAGTTATTTTGAGGGGACAGCACATTTACACTGTTATACAGGCTGTACACTTACTACTTCACATTGTAGCAGAGGGTCATTTCTTCAGTGTTGTCACATGAAAAGATATAATAAAATATGTACAAAAATGTGAGGGGTATACTCACTTTTGTGAGATACTGTATACAGTGGATATAAAACGTCTACACACCCCTGTTAAAATGTCAGGTTTCTGTGCTGTAAAAAAAATGAGACAAAGATAAATCATTTTAGAACTTTTTCCACCTTTAATGTGACCTATAAACTGTACAACTCAATTAAAAAACAAACTGTAATCTTTTAGGTGGAGGGAAGAAAAAAGAAAAATAATGTGGTTGCATAAGTCTGCACACCCTCTTATAACTGGGGATGTAGCTGTGTTTAGAATTAAGCAATCACATTCCAAATTGTGTTAAATAGGAGTCAGCATACACCTGCCAGCATTTAAAGTGCCTCTGATTAAGCCCAAATAAAGATCAGCTGCTCTAGTTGGTCTTTCCTGAAATTTTCTTAGTCGCATCCCACAACAAAAGCCATGGTCCACAGAGAGCTTCCAAAGCATCAGAGGGATCTCATTGTTAAAAGGTATCAGTCAGGAGAAGGGTACAAAAGAATTTCCAAGGCATTAGATATACCATGGAACACAGTGAAGACAGTCATCATCAAGTGGAGAAAATATGGCACAACAGTGACATTACCAAGAACTGGAGCTCCCTCCAAAATTGATGAAAAGACGAGAAGAAAACTGGTCTGGGAGGCTACCAAGAGGCCTATAGCAACATTAAAGGAGCTGCAGGAATATCTGGCAAGTACTGGCTGTGTGGTACATATGACAACAATCTCACGTATTCTTCATATGTCTGGGCTATGGGGTAGAGTGGCAAGACGAAAGCCTTTTCTTACGAAGAAAAACATTCAAGCTAGGCTACATTTTGCAAAAACACATCTGAAGTCTCCCAAAAGCATGTGTGAAAAGGTGTTATGGTCTGATGAAACCAAGGTTGAACTTTTTGGCCATAAATCCAAAAGATATGTTTGGCGCAAAAACAACACTGCACATCACCAAAAGAACACCATTCCCACAGTGAAGCATGGTGGTGGCAGCATCATGCTTTGGGGCTGTTTTTCTTCAGCTGGAACTGGGGCCTTAGTTAAGATAGAGGGAATTATGAACAGTTCCAAATACCAGTCAATATTGGCACAAAACCTTCAGGCTTCTGCTAGAAAGCTGAACATGAAGAGGAAAGTCATCTTTCAGCATGACAACGACCCAAAGCATACATCCAAATCAACAAAGGAATGGCTTCACCAGAAGAAGATTAAAGTTTTGGAATGGCCCAGCCAGAGCCCAGACCTCAATCCTATTGAAAATCTGTGGGGTGATCTGAAGAGGGCTGTGCACAGGAGATGCCCTCGCAATCTGACAGATTTGGAGTCTTTTGCAAAGAAGAGTGGGCAAATCTTTCCAAGTCAAAATGTGCCATGCTGATAGACTCATACCCAAAAAGACTGAGTGCTGTAATAAAATCAAAAGGTGCTTCAACAAAGTATTAGTTTAAGGGTGTGCATACTTATGCAACCATATTATTATTTTTTTATATTTTTTCTTCCCTCTGCCTAAAAGATTTCAGTTTGTTTTTCAATTGAGTTGTACAGTTTATAGGTCACATTAAAGGTGGAAAATTTTCTGAAATGATTTATCTTTGTCTCATTTTTTTACAGCACAGAACTTTTTATATCCACTGTATATTATATATAAATCGGTATTATATATATATATATATATATATATATATATATATATATAATATTGTATATATATTATATAATGAGTTGACACCTGAGGGGGCCCATCCACCATCCCAGAGACCTGTCCCCAATTGTGCATGACTATCACAGCTCTCCCATCTCACTTTTGATGAGCCATTTAAACTGTCCCATTTGATGTAACTTTAAACTCTGATTTGCAAAAGGTTCAGATGTTTCTCGCAGGTAGAGATTAAAGGATAGATGGTGCAGAGATATTCTTTACTGCTCCAGTAATGTCTCCACCGAGCGCTGATCCATTGGAATATTTTGCAGTTTCTCTCCAGAAATTATTGGATCAAACTGCTGAACTAGATGTGAACCTGCTCCTAATCAAATGAAACCTGAGTGGAGCAGTAATTACGAGGGGCCCGGTTTATTTGTTTGCGGTGAGTGATGCTGTGATGCAAATGGAAGTCGTGCTATTGACTAAAAGCTGTTTGATGTTTATTATAAGGAGGAGTGATGGCCGGTGCCGGCTGTGCCAGATGATCCTACAAATCACACACTAATGACAAAGCCCAGGCTCAATGCACCGGAGTGCGCGGCCCGGGCATCTGTCAGCCCCACTCCGGCTCCCTTTATAACCTCACAGTCACATGAAATGCCACTTCCCACCATATAAATGGACGCTCAATAATCCTCTGGCACCAGGAGAGTTTATTTTGTTACTAAACAGCTTTGCGGTGTCTCCTCTGATTAAAGCAGAAATATCCTGCAAAATAAACTGTACATCCAGGATCAGAGTGAAAATCACCTGCAGGGAACTGAGGCAGCAATATATACACTGCTCAAAAAAATAAAGGGAACACTTAAACAACACAATGTAACTCCAAGTCAATCCCACTTCTGTAAAATCAAACTGTCCACTTAGGAAGCAACACTGAGTGACAATCAATTTCACATGCTGTTGTGCAAATGGGATAGTCAACAGGTGGAAATTATGGGCAATTAGCAAGACACCCCCAATAAAGGAGTGATTCTGCAGGTGGTGACCACAGACCACTTCTCAGTTCCTATGCTTTCTGGCTGATGTTTTGGTCACTTTTTAATGCTGGTGGTGCTTTCACTCTAGTGGTAGAAGAGACAGGGTCTACAACCCACACAAGTGGCTCAGGTAGTGCAGCTCATCCAGGATAGCACATCAATGCGAGCTGTGGCAAGGTTTGCTGTGTCTGTCAGCGTAGTATCCAGAGCATGGAGGCGCTACCAGGAGACAGGCCAGTACATCAGGAGATGTGGAGGAGGCCATATGAGGGCAACAACCCAGCATCGGGACCGCTACATCCGCCTTTGTGCAAGGAGGAACAGGAAGAGCACTGCCAGAGCCCTGCAAAATGACCTCCAGCAGGTCACAAATGTGCATGTGTCTGCTCAAACGGTGAGAAACAGACTCCATGAGGGTGGTATGAGGGCCCGACATCCACCGGTGGGGGTTGTGCTTACAGCCCAACACTGTGCAGTATGTGGCGGACGAACAAAACGAAAACGAGGCTACAGCACTCTAACCACGAAAAACACTTACGGATAATCCGCTAAGACGCATACCACACATTACGACATCGCAAAATTGGACGCAAGCCGCGGATAGGAAAAAAGCAAAAACACAATAAATACACACAACACCTACATAAAAAGCTTACCTACAGCAAGACGAAGCATCCAGCACCTCAAAAAAACTACTTACAGCTTCACTTAACTAAAAATAAAAGAGTTTAGACGCTACAAAATTCTCTAAGCGAGAGAAAAAATGGCGGCCGAACAAAACGAAAACGAGGCTACAGCACTATAACCACGGAAAACACTTACGGATAATCCGAGAACACGCATACCACACATTACCCGCCATTTTACGCTAATGCGGAAGTACACAACTTTGCTAACGGTTTCGGCTCGCGCACGCACACTGTTACACTGCACACGTTCACCACGCTCACACAGCAGCTCCACACCACTAATGCTGCAGCAACATTAAACAAGGCTCACAGATCTTCAACACAATGCTTCAAAATAGGTCAAGTATATTCATTTATTAATTATTATTCTATATTTCAGTAGTACACAGAAAACAACATTAGCTACCTTACAATTCCATATGTATATTAATAACTAAACAACTTTCCAAACATACACATCTCATTGCCGTCATTTTTTGACGGGCAAGTCGCTAGTATATATCACATATATAGTTGTGAGCGTACGAGTTGTTGCTAACGCTGCGGGCTCGCATAGCGAGCCAGCGGCCCTCGCGAAGCGAGGGCACTGTGCCAGGTTCTCAGTTGCTGGCATGGAGTGCCGAAGGCGCTCCTTGCCAGCAACTGAGGACCCTCGCGAAGCGAGGGCCTCAGTTGCTGGCTTGGAGCGCCGCAGGCGCTCCATGCCAGCACCTGAGGACCTCGCAAAGCGAGGTCTTCAGTTGCAGCAACTGCGACCCTTGCAAAATTTCAAAAAAAGTTCACGTTGCAACACATTACGACACTCGCAAACAACATACGACACACGTTCACACACATTACGACACTCGCAAACAACATACGACACACGTTCACACACATTACGACACTCGCAAACAACATACGACACACGTTCACACACATAACAGCCTCGCAACACTCGGACGCAACTCGCGAACATTACAAAATTAAAAACACAATACATACACACAGCACATACATAAAAACCTTACCTACACAAACAGGAAGCACCCAGGACCTAAAAAATGCAACTTACAACTTAATTGCACTCAAAATAAAAGAGTTTAGACACTAAATAGTTTGAAAAGCGACACAAAAAATGGCCGACGAATAAAACGAAAACGAGGCTACACACGCAAACACCATACGAGACACGTTACCACACATTACGACTTCGCAAACATCGGACGCAACACGCCGACATACAAACATTTAAAACTTAAGAAAGACACACAACAAACACATAAAAAGCTTACCTACAGCAAGAGGAACCATCCAGCACCTCAAAAAAACAAGTTACATCTACATTTAAATCAAAATAAAACACTTTAGACACTAATACCATCGCTAAGCGACAGAAAAAATGGCCGACGAACAAAACGAAAACGAGGCTTCAGACGTAACTACACTACACTTACTCGCAATAATGAAACACATACTATGCGGAACGTATCACACTCATATTAAACACCATTTTGAACAGTAATACGCAGAAAATGGCGGATGGAACGCAAATTGTAAGCTGGAACGCAAATAGCGCATGCGTATTGCGTTCTAACGGTCTCACTTTCCAGAACTTTCTACAAGTTTATAAATACTGCCTATTTCAAACAAAAAAATACATTTCTCCTCAGGTGATCAACGGAGTGACTTCTGAGATAACTGCTGCTTTTACTTGAGAAGACAATTCTTTACTAATTTACTACTTTGCATTGTGCAAATTACAACTGAGAGGTAAGCTATAATATATTACATTTTATTATCAGGACAGGTCAAACAAATAAAAAAAAAAAAAGGATTTATGTAGTGACATATATGGCACATTTATGTGTATAGGCTCATAAAAAAAATACGGTTCATTTAACAAAACAACAAAAAAACATAATTCAATATTAAACAGACGTTTATGTATAGTGACATGTGACACGCACATATATGTCTATAATGTATAGTGACATCTGACACGCACATATATGTCTATAATGTATAGTGACATCTGACACGCACATATATGTATAGAATGTATAGTGGCATGTGACACGCACATTTATGTGTATTGCCCCTGCATAGTGACATGTGACACGGACATATATGTGTATCATGTATATTGACATGTGACACGCACATTTCTGTGTATTGCCCCTTCATAGTGACATGTGACACGGACATATATGTGTATAATGTATATTGACATGTGACACACACATTTATGTGTACTGCCCCTTCATAGTGACATGTGACACGGACATATATGTGTATAATGTATAGTGACATGTCACACGCACATTTATGTGTATTGCCACTGCAACAAAATTAGCTTAAAACAAAATCATTATATGTCATGTATACTGATATGTCACACGCACATATATGTGTATCATCTATAGTTACATCTCACACACACACATTTATGTGTGTTGGAAAAAAAAATATAAGGTTAATTTAACCATTTAAATATGAGTCATGTATACTGATATGTCACACGTACACAAAATAATTACATTAAACTATGGAATGTGCTTCATGTATGTGACATATGTGTGTAGCCCCCAACAAAAAATAAGGTCAATTGAAAACAATTACAGAACTATATTTAAATGACATTCATTTACTTTAATTCAATAGATCATATAAAGCTGAATCTTTTTATTTCTTTGAATATTCAAACAGACTCTGCATCAATAGCGTCTCTCAACAATTTGCACTGTGAAGCACAATCCCTTTTAAAGAACACCAACAAAGAAGAAGAGGTAAGATACAACAAGACATTACATGCTCAAAAGGCCATGCTTTGCTAGATGAAAAATTATAAATATACAAATAACTATTTCACTTTCTTTTTCAAACAGACACTACAAGAAGACCGGCGGATTAAGATTGGCAGGAGGGGACCGTCTGTCATTCAAAACTTCAATCAAGGTAAAGTATTAAGTATAAACAAGAAAGAACCATGAGCCTTATTCAATTGCGACTTCCTCAATTGAATAGGGCTCTATATAAGCACATAACATATTTTTTATACAGAACTTTTTAGTTACTGAATTTCTAACCACAATCAAGGTTTTCAATAACTAAAAACTTTGCTCAATAAATATGTTATGTGATTATATAGAGCCCTCTTCAATTGGCAAAATTGCAATTCAATGAGGACCTATATATCTTTAATGGCCAAGGGCCTCACTCAAATGTGATTTGCCCATTTCAATAGGGCTCTATATAAGCACAGAGCATATTTTTTAAAGGAACTTTTTATTTTGTGAACACGTTGCTTTTGGATACAAGTTCACTAAATACAAAATTCCGTAAAAAAATATGCTCTGTGCTGATATTGAGCTCTATTCCATTGGCCAAAACACAATTGAATGAGGAGCTCACAATATAACAAATGCAGTAACCAAAGGCCCTCATTCAATTGCTATTTTGGACAATTAAATATGGCTATAAATAAGCACTTTTAGGCCCTTATTCTATTTTAACAAATATATGTGATGTGCTTATTTACAACCCTATTCAATTTTCAACATTGCAATTCAATGACGGCCTTAGAGTACTATTACATTGTAAAAAATGCAATTGAATGAGGGGCAAACTATGCAACATATGGTACACACAAAGGCCCTCATTCAATTGCAATTTGCCCAATTGAATAGGGCTCTAAATAACAACATAACAATTTTTTTAAAAGAAGTTTTTAGTTACTAAAAATATATCCAAAATAAAGTTTTTAAATGACTAAAAACTTATTTAAAAAAATATGCTATGTGCTTATTTAGGGCACGATTCAATTATCCAAATCGCAATTGAATGAGACACAAACTGCTACACACAAAACAGAATTTCTTATTCAATGTTTAACAACCTATAAGCCTTACAAAGAAGCAAAAATAAGAATAACAAAAGTGTTGCGCACCTAATAGCATTGTACAAAAAATCACACAAACTCATAGGAAACTACATTAACATTCTTCTTTAATGTTTAACAACCTATAACCAGTACAATCAAGAATAAATAACTTTTGCACAAGTGGTGCGCACCAAACAGGATTGTCAAAAACTAACACAAACACATAGCAAACTACATTAATTATATTATTTCATGTTTCACTAACTATAAGCATCCCAATAAAGGTTAAATAAGTATACCACAAGTGGTGTGCACAAAACAGGATTGTACAAAAAATAACATAAACACATAGCAAAATAAATTTATATTCTTATTTAATATATCACAACCCACAAGCCTTACTAAGAACCTTAAATAAGAATAACAAAAGTCGTGGGATTGTACAGAAAGTAAAAAAAAAAAAAGATAGAAAAAAATAACCATAACTGATACAATACAGCCAAATTCATAAATTTTTAAATTATTTAAAAGACATTTCACTCAAACAACATTTTCTATTTTATATTACAACAGATACTGCGTGAAGACAATCGGACGAGGACTTTCTCCACAGGACCGGACCATCGGACGAGGACTCGGACCAGACCAGCAGACGAGGAATTTCAACACAGGACCAGACCAGCAGACGAGGAATTTCAACACAGGACCAGACCATCGGACGAGGACTTTCACCAAAAGACCACAACATCGGACGAGGGCTATCGCCACAGGACCACAACATCGGAAGAGGGCTATCGCCACAGGACCACACCATCGGACGAGGACTTCCAACAGAGGACCACACCATTGGACAACGATTTTGAACCGAGGACCAACAAACATTCGGATTTAAATCACACTTCAACCAAGGTAAAGTATAATAAGTACTAAAGTATAAAACTAAAGAAACTGCTTTCAGTTGCATCCGTGTCAACAGAAAAATAAAATAATTAATTTACTATCTCCCTTATTTTATTTAAATTGCTACTATGCAATACATAGCTCAATAACCACATCACTTTTTTTTTTAGCAAAGAAGTTTTGCAGTGGTAAATATCTATCCACAAACAACGTTTTTAATAAATAAAACCATTATTTTAAAAAAATATGTTACATGCTTATTTACAGCAGTATTCCATTGTCCAAATTCTTAGCCAGTGAGGACAGGAATTATAAATTTAACTAAATATAAATGATACATTAATGATTTGCCTTTTATTTCACCAATTGTGCACAAGAATCTTTAACAGGAATTACAAATTTAAATATACACAATTACATTTATTTTTTTTTCCTTTACAGATTAATATGGCTGATAACGAGACCAAAGAAGAGAAGAAAAGACGTCAAACTAGAGAAAGACAAGAGAGATGGGCCGCCCAGCAGACACCGGAGGAGAAAGAAATTCGACGAGAAAAAGAACGCAAAAGACTTGCAAATAAAAGAATATCAGCTGCAAAAATGAAAGATACAACCAAAAAAAATAAAAAGATAATAAAGCATTTACAAACTGTTCCTAAAACATCAGATGACATTTTACAAGATACCAGTCAAGACAGACCAAAAAAAGCAACTACAAAAACAAAGCATTTACAAACTCTTACTAAAAACTTACAGGACATTTCAACCAAACAAGTACAACATATACCAAGAAAATCCACGAAAAAAACTAAACATTTAGAACCTGTTGTTGAAACATTTCATGACTTTTCATCTGATGAATATGAAAGTCAACATCCGATATGCTTTGCAAATTGTCCTTTAATGAAGTCTTTAGCAGTAGAGGTTCATAGTTGTGGGGACATGACTACTCAATGTCAATTTTGTGAGGCTTATTATTTTAAACAGGAGAGACCCAGAGATGGACAATTTATTAGTTGTTGTCAAAAAGGAAAGTTCAAACTTCCAGAAAGGAAACAATTTCCAACCTATTTACAAAATATTATGACTGAACCTACTTTTCCAAATTACAAAAATTTTAAGACAAACATAAGATCCTACAATAGTGCCATATCATTTGCATCTATGGGGGCAACATTGGCTGCTAATGTACCAGGACATGGTCCTTACTGTTTTAAAGTCCAAGGACAAATTTATCATCGGACTTCACATTTACATCCAGAGGAAGGAGAGCAAAGAAAATTCGCTCAACTATATGTCCTAGATACAATGGAAGCTGTTGACCAACGTATGCAGATGGAAGAAAATAAAAAATGCTTACCCAGTGTTTTTATAGAGCTAAATAACATTATGGACAACAATCCCTACAGTAAAGCTTACAAAAAAATGGCAGAAGTAGAAAATGAACAACTACTTCATGCACAAAGACATCAATTACCCATGCCAAAGGTTAATATGGTGCTTAAAAGAGACAGACATACTGATAAACGTCGTTATAACTTGCCAACATCAAATGAGGTTGCAATGGTCTTTCAGAATGATGAAGGAGAACCACCATTTCAAAGAGACATTAGAGTATATCCCAGAAATGAGGAGCAACCATTTATTAATATTAATATCTTAAGTCCAAATTTAGATCCAATGACATATCCCATCTTTTTCCCACACGGAGAAGCAGGTTGGCAACCAAAATTAACCCTTCCCAGTTACCCAAATGCTAAAGCCAGAATCCGAAATAATGTTTCTATGCTTGAATTTAAAGTTGCTCAAATTGCCATTAGAGATGAATTTAATCCAATTTTATGTGGTGGGAAACTAACACAACAATGGATTATTGATTCATATTTGCAAGTTGAGGCAAATAATTTAAACTTTATAAAATATCAACAAGATAAACTACGTGTAGAACAATATTGTGGACTCATGGACTATGTTGCTGACGTGGCTACAAGCAGAGACATGACAGCTGGCAAAGCCATCATTTTACCATCTTCCTTTCAAGGATCTCCTCGAAATATGAGAGAAAGATACAATGATGCTATGGCTATTGTGACAAAATTTGGAAAACCAGATTTATTTGTGACATTTACATGTAATCCACAATGGCCAGAAATTAATCAAAATCTACTTCTTGGACAAAGTGCTTCAGATCGACCAGATTTAGTAGCCAGAGTTTTTAAGATAAAATTAAATGAATTAATACGTGACTTCACTATAAATCAGTTATTTGGAAAATGTCTTGCTTATGTATATACCATTGAATTTAAAAAAAAAGGCCTTCCACATGCACATCTTCTCATAATACTTCAAGAGAAAGATAAATTAGATACTTCGGACAAAGTGGATGCAGTCATAGTTGCTGAACTACCGGATCCAGAACTATATGGTAGACTATATGAGATTGTTACTCATCGCATGATTCATGGACCCTGTGGAGACCTTAATCCACAATCACCATGTATGAAAAATAATCAATGTTCAAAAGATTTTCCAAAAGATTATAGAGACAAAACATATGCAAATTGTGATGGATATCCACTTTATAAAAGAAGAGAAGGAGATAGTGCCATTATTCGTGGAAAAAAAGTGGACAATAGATATGTAGTACCCTACAATCCACATTTACTCATGAAGTACAACGCCCACATCAACGTAGAAGCCTGCACTTCCATCAAATCCATTAAATATGTCTACAAATATATTTACAAAGGTTACGAGGCAGCTACTGTAGTCGTCAAAAGTGCAGACAACACTGAAAGTAGTGAGTTAGTACATGATGAACTTGCATCTCATGTAGATGCTCGCTATGTCAGTGCACCAGAAGCTATGTGGCGGCTTTTAAAATTTGAAATGCATGATAGATCACATGCAGTATATAGGTTAGCAGTACATTTGCCACAACGACATTTAGTCTATTTCCATGCTGGAAATGAAATGAATGCATTGGCCCAAAGTGAAGATCGTCACACTACACTAACTGCATGGTTTGCATTAAATTCCACTGATGCTGAAGCAACACAATACTTATATATTGAAATTCCATATCACTATGTTTTTGTGAATGGATTATGGAGAGCAAGAAAAACCAGAGGCAATAAAATAATTCCACGAATTTACACAGTCAGTCCAAGAGATGTTGAACGTTTTTGCTTACGGATATTACTTTTAAATGTTCCAGGAGCACAAAGTTTTGAACAATTAAGAACTGTTAATGACATTGTATATGAATCCTTCCATTTAGCTGCAAGACATGTAACTTACTCGCTGATGATACAGAGTGGGAAAGATGTTTAGAAGAAGCAGCACAATGTCAAATGCCACGACAGATGAGAGAACAATTTGCTTTTATTTGTATCTTCTCAAATGCTCCAAATGCATTAGCTTTGTGGGAGACTTTTAAAAGTAATATGGCTGAAGACTTTATGCGACGATACAATGAACCCATTGCACACTTAAAAGCGTTAATGGAAATTCAAGAAGTCTTTTTAACTCATGGATTAAGTTGTGCAAGTTTTAATTTGCCTGATCCAGGTCTAATAGATGACATTAACTTTGAAGACTAGGACATTCAACTACAAGCAGAAAGAACAGAAGAAAGACTTGCAACTTTAAATACACTACAATTGCAAGCATTTCATGCCATTAAAAATGCTATAGATGATGACATGGTGACAGAGCGTTATTTCTATCTTGATGGACCTGGCGGATCAGGGAAAACATATTTGTACAATTTATTAATGAGTTCAGTACGAGCACAAGGAAAAATAGAAATGGCATTTGCCACTACTGGAATTGCTGCACTTTTATTAGAAGGTGGAAGAACTGTTCATAGTGGATTTAAACTGCCAGTGCCTATTTTGGAAAATTCTGTGTCAGATATTCGCATGACATCCTTACAAGCAAAGAAATTGAAGAAATGTAAATTAATTATAATAGATGAGGCCACAATGATGTCATGCTATGCCCTCCAATGTATTGACCGTTTGCTTCGTGAAGTCATGGATAATATTTTTCCATTTGGTGGAAAGGTAATGTTGTTGGGTGGCGATTTTAGACAAACATTACCTGTCGTTGTACATGGAAATCGAACAGACATTATTGAAACATGTATAAAGTCAAGTACAGTATGGAAACATTTTACCCATCTTCAACTGCAACAAAATATGAGATCAGAAGGCCAAACTGATTTCAATGATTGGCTTATTAAAATTGGAGAAGGCAGAACAGAAAAAATACTACATTTACCTGACGACACTGTAGAGATCCCACCTCATATGATTTGTCAACAAGATATTATATCGGCTATATTTGAAGGGAGCATAAATAACGAAGAATATTCCGAGCTTGCCAACCAAGTTATACTGACGTGTAAAAATAAAGATGCATTAATACTCAATAATGAAATCTTAAAAAAAATTAATGCACCACAAAGAAATTATCACAGTGCTGATTCTGTACTTGCTGATGACAATGAAAGTCAGGCAAACTTTTCAACTGAATTCATTAACTCTTTAACTCCTTCTGGAATGCCACCACATATTTTGCAGCTAAAGAAAGGTGCAATTATCATGTTACTGCGAAATATGAACCGCAAAAAAGGCCTATGCAATGGCACAAGATTAATTGTTCAACAATTAAAGGACCATTTTATAGATGCTGAAATTTTAACTGGGACCCATAAAGGAGAGAGAGTTTTCATACCAAGAATAGATTTAGCACCAAGTGAAAGTAGTCTCCCTTTTATACTTCAAAGAAGACAATTTCCCATTATTATGGCATTTGCCATGACCATTAATAAATCACAAGGTCAAACTTTCAAATCTGTGGGTATTTACTTGGAAGAACCAGTTTTTGCACATGGTCAATTGTACGTTGCGTTGTCACGCTGTAAAAATCCACAGGCTATTAAAGTTTACATTGAAAACAATGAAAGTCAAGGTGATTTATTAGAAGATGGACGTATTTTTACTAAAAACATTGTCTACTATGAAGTACTATAACTTTGCAGGATACAAACTAAAGCCATGCAAACATTTTGGAAAAACATTCAAAAATACAAAACAATTGGTTGTTTAATTCAGTCATAATTAATGGAAGTCATGTTTATGGATAATTCGCCTCACAAAATACTTGCCTTGCATTTCTATGAAAAATTATGTTAAAATGTTAAGTCACTATGTTAATGTTTCTAATGTTACAAGTTTAAAAACAATATTTTCAAGTTATTTCATTCAACATATTACAAAGTTCATGTTAAGAGCTCAAGCACCTTTTAAGTCACAATGTAAATATTCTATGTTACCTTAAGATTACTACCTACATTAATGTTTATCGCCAGTTTATGTGCTCAGTAATGAATTACTTTAATTACGTACGGTTTAAGGAGAGTTTTTACTGTATGCCTTCCTCTACATTCAATGTATATTAAACTTAACAATTATTCTGATATAAATTGCATGTTAATACTGATTAATTTAAAGTTAAACTGTTTTTACATTCAAATGTTAATACTTTTAATTCAAAATTATGTTACAAAATGTATTTACTATGTTCCTGTTTATAATGTTCAAAATTAGACAAATGTTTTGCAAAAATTACAAAGTTACATAAAAAATAAAGTTCAATTTTAAAAATATATACTTTCAAGGTTATTGCTTACATATATTTTAAACTTCATGTTAAAATTCGGCACGTTTAAAAAAGTCTTTTTACTTTTTACTTTTCTCTGGATTCTATGTATATTAAAGTGAACAATTCTTCAGATACAAATTTCATTTTAAAAAACCATTACATCAACGTTTTACAAAAATACATGTTCATATCACAATACTTACAAGGGTCAAAAATATATTTAAATAACTAAACAACTTCACAAACATATACATCACATTGCCGTCATTTTTTGACGGGCAAGTCGCTAGTATATATATATATGTGAGGGGTGGCAGAGTGTGGAAAAATGTGTCTGGCAGAGTAAGTGCACATTGTGTGTGGGATGAAAGTGTAGGGTGCAAACAGTGGAAGGTGAGTGAATGGAGGGCTTCACAGGGGGCACCCGTACACCCCTAGGCAACCCTTCCTGTGCCAATTCTATATATAGAAGTACATGAGCTGGTGATTCTGTGAGGCGCAAAGGGGGGGCATGAGGGGCCGCAGGGGGATTTAAAAAGAATAAATAAATAACAAACATGGGCAGCATTGCCCCCCTCCCAGAGTAGTGTCCCGGTGGATTGCATTGGGTGCACCAGTGATAGTTCTGCTCCTGGGTGCAAAGATATGTTTTGTGTCTGCAATGCAAAGATATGTATTTGTGATGCAGAGAGCTGTTTTTTGGGTGCAGATTTGTGTGACATGGATGAAGGGAGATGTATATGGGGGTGCAGAGATATGTTACATGGATGCAGGGAGATGTCTATGGGGGTGCAGAGATGTGTTACATGGATGTAGGGAGATGTCTATGGGGGTTCAGAGATACATGGATGCAGGGAGATATCTATGGGGGTGCAGAGATACATTACATGGATGCAGGGAGATATCTATGGGGGTGCAGAGATACATTACATGGATGCAGGGAGATGTCTATGGGGGTGCAGAGATGTGTTACATGGATGCAGGGAGATATCTATGGGGGTGCAGAGATACGTTACATGGATGTTGGGAGATGTCTATGGGGGTGCAGAGATACGTTACATGGATGCAGGGAGATGTCTATGGGGGTGCAGAGATATGTTACATGGATGCAGGGAGGTTCAGGCTAAAGGTTCAGGCTGCACTACATCTAAAGTATCTATCAGTCCACTGTTTTATCTGTTATATTGGATTTTAGTTTACTGGATGTAAACATTTAATTTTATCCCTAAAAGGATTAGTCACCTGGAAGGAAGCATGGATGCAGATAATACATTTTCTATTCAGTTATGTTGAAAGACTGCCACTATGAAGCGCCACTTGGCAATAGGAGAAAATGGAAGAGCAAAACTGTCTCAGTAGGATATAGGCTTACTAGCAGTATTTATAAGTAAATGGATATACAGAGATATTATATACCTAGTAACATCCAGGGACCTTCCATGTCCCTTTAAGAATACGAACGTCAATAGCAATATAAAGTAAATTTAGTAATGCAGAGCAGGAGGGGACACAAGGGGTCAGAGGTCGTGTCTATTTACTAGTCCTGATGTACAGGCTTGAGACTTACAAGTCTCAGAACCTCACTGGCAAAGAAAACCCTTAACTTTCCTTCCTCCTCCTAAGAAAGATGAATATTTACCATATATCTGAAATACATATTCAGAACAACAGTCTCGGGGGCAAAGTTGAGAGGCTGGAAAATACATGTATCTATTATTTCCATTTATTCTGTATCTGGAGCTGCCATTTTTGTTTTTGTTTATCTGCTTCTGCAAGAGGGGGAGAAGCCTTGAATGTAGAGAAGTATGTACACCTGAAATGTAAGAATCCAGATACAGTACCTTCAGTATGATTAAAGGACAGCAGTGTTCAGGAATAACCTCACATGTTTGTGTTGTATGTAGCAAACCAAGAACACAAACCTGTAACCCATGAATAAAATGTTTCATTTTTAATATTTGCATATAGAAAGTTTTCACCTTGTCTGCTAGCTTGGAGCCTGAGTGGGAGTGTTTGTCTTATCTATCAGTGAAAGGAGGGGTTGGAGATGGTGGGAGAGGAGGATTTGTTCATTGGATATTTTGTAATTTGATACATACTCCCTTCCCCCACACATGCTCACAATCAGTCATCTGGCAAGTACAGCTTCAGCCTTGTTCCTGCAGAAATGTAAATGGCCCTCCTTACACAGATTTACCAAAGTATCCTCAAAATGTGCTCTTTATACTTTATTAATTATTAAAATTAATTAATTTATGATAGTTTTCCTGCCTACTTACCGTATTTGCCGGCGTATAAGGGGACTGGGCGTATAAGATGACCCCCCAACATTGCCACTCAAAATCTCTCCTCAACCTCAACCCCCCTCCTCATCCTCAACCTCCCCCCATCCTTATCCTCCCTCCTCAACCCCCCTCCTCATCCTCAAACCCCCCTCAACCTCCCTCCTCAACCTCCCTCCTCAACCTCAACCCCCCTCCTCATCCTCCCTCCTCATCCTCAACCTCCCTCCTCAAACTCAACCCCCCTTGAACTGCGCGCCTGCAAATCCTGTGATCTGTCAAGCCTGTAACTGTTACGTTTCCAATCATGCTATTAAATTGCAACAAAATCACTGGCGTTCAAGCCCGTATCACGCAAATGGAGCCAAAAATTCAACAGGTACTAGAGAGGACCCGCTACGGGAGTATAGTCCTGCTGTAGCACTGTAAATGCAAATATCATTTATACAGTAGTACAGTACAGTAGTGTGTATGTTAGGTCTTAGAATTAATAGCACAACATTCTGAAGCTCCCAAATCGGCAATCTAAAATACTTTATTTTCAGTTTAATTTCGATTGCGGCAATAAATGTGTTAATACATATAATGGAACTCGCATGGACTAGAATATCATATCTATGGCGTTATCAATATTGCATTATATCTGGAATGTGGGTCCAATCGTAACTCGTAATTGAAGCCTGTAAGACTTTGAAATCCAAACTCCATTTTTCAGTGACGTAATGATGATGATCTCTGTTGCCATTGGCTCCATCTAAACTCATAACTACATGTTTGACTTATTGATCATGTTCCCGGCCACCCATCCAACTTCGACAAATAGTTTACGGGTTTGCGTCGCAATGCCCGTAACTAGCGGCATGGTCTACTTTAAAATCTCTGTAACTCAACCAAATTTCAAGTCTGTAGTAGTGATTTCGCGAACATCAAATTTTGGGTTCGCGAACAGCGAACGCGAACTTCATCAAATGTTCGCGAATGGGCAAACATCGGCGAACCGCCATAGACTTTAATGGGCAGGCGAATTTCAAAACCCACAGGGACTCTTTCTGGCCACAATAGTGATGGGAAATTTGTCTCAAGGGGACTAACACCTGGACTGTGGCATGCCGGAGGGGGATCCATGGCAAAACTCCCACGGAAAATTACATAGTTGATGCAGAGTCTGGTTTTAAGCCATAAAGGGCATAAATCACCTAACATTCCTAAATTGTTTGGAATAACATGTTTTAAAACATCAGGTATGATGTTGTATCGATCAGGTAGTGTAAGGGTTACACCCACTTCACAGTAACAGACCAATCTCCCCGTTTAATGCACCGCAAACAACCGCAAACAGTCCATTTGCACAACCGCAAACTCCCCATTTGCACAAGGTTGGATACCAAGCTAGCCATGTCCCGTTCCTTGTCCTCACTGATGTCATTGAAGGTCTCTTCCTCCACCCAGCCACCATTGTCCCCGAAAGGTGACAACAAGCCCCCTGGGACGCCTGCTGTGTTTGGTCTTCCACCTCCTCAAAGCCACCTTCCTCCTCTTCTTCAGACTCCCAGAGTCTGGGGGCTTCCACTGCCCAGCATGGAATATTATACACGTCAGAGTCTGGGGGCTTCCACTGCCCAGCATGGAATATTATACACAGGTCAGAGTCCGGGGGCTTCCACTGCCCAGCATGGGATATTATACACAGGTCAGAGTCTGGGGGCTTCCACTGCACAGCATGGAATATTATACACAGGTCAGAGTCTGGGGGCTTCCACTGCACAGCATGGAATATTATACACAGGCCAGAGTGTGGGGGCTTCCACTGCACAGCATGGAATATTATACACAGGTCATAGTGTGGGGGCTTCCACTGCACAGCATGGTATATTATACACAGGTCAGTGTCTGGGGGCTTCCACTGCACAGCATGGAATATTATACACAGGTCAGAGTCTGGGGGCTTCCACTGCACAGCATGGAATATTATACACAGGTCAGAGTCTGGGGGCTTCCACTGCACAGCATGGAATATTATACACAGGTCAGAGTCTGGGGGCTTCCACTGCCCAGCTTGGAATATTATACACAGGTCAGAGTCTGGGGGCTTCCACTGCCCAGCATGGAATATTATACACAGGTCAGAGTCTGGGGGCTTCCACTGCACAGCATGGAATATTATGCACAGGTCAGAGTCTGGGGGCTTCCACTGCACAGCATGGAATATTATGCACAGGTCAGAGTCTGGGGGCTTCCACTGCACAGCATGGAATATTATACACAGGCCAGAGTGTGGGGGCTTCCACTGCACAGCATGGAATATTATACACAGGTCAGAGTCTGGGGGCTTCCACTGCACAGCATGGAATATTATACACAGGTCAGAGTCTGGGGGCTTCCACTGCACAGCATGGAATATTATACACAGGTCAGAGTCTGGGGGCTTCCACTGCACATGATGGAATATTATGCACAGGTCAGAGTCTGGGGGCTTCCACTGCACAGCATGGAATATTATGCACAGGTCAGAGTCTGGGGGCTTCCACTGCCCAGCATGGAATATTATACACAGGCCAGAGTGTGGGGGCTTCCACTGCACAGCATGGAATATTATACACAGGTCAGAGTCTGGGGGCTTCCACTGCACAGCATGGAATATTATACACAGGTCAGAGTCTGGGGGCTTCCACTGCACATGATGGAATATTATGCACAGGTCAGAGTCTGGGGGCTTCCACTGCCCAGCATGGAATATTATACACAGGCCAGAGTGTGGGGGCTTCCACTGCACAGCATGGAATATTATACACAGGTCAGAGTCTGGGGGCTTCCACTGCACAGCATGGAATATTATACACAGGTCAGAGTCTGGGGGCTTCCACTGCACAGCATGGAATATTATACACAGGTCAGAGTCTGGGGGCTTCCACTGCACAGCATGGAATATTATACACAGGTCAGAGTCTGGGGGCTTCCACTGCACAGCATGGAATATTATGCATAGGTCAGAGTCTGGGGGCTTCCACTGCACAGCATGGAAGATTATACGTGTTGCCTCTGTCTGCGTTATTATAAGGTGTGTACCGTTAAGTAGTACTATTCCTATCGGTTTAATCCCTGTTACGTCCACTATCAGGGGACGTGTATATGGTATGGATTTTTGGAAGCGGGAGATGGAAAAAGATGCTTGGTCGGTCCTCCCACTTCAAATTTGGGGCACTGCGCGTGCAATCTAAGGTGCCACCAGATATGAGTGTCACTGTGCACTGGCAAAAGTTGGCAGAGTAGATGCAATAGGCTTCACACACACGCCTGTAGGCAGACAATTGCTATTCAATGTATTACAGTCAAAAAAGTGTTGTTTTATGTCACTGTACACTACTGTTGCACCAGATATGACGTATCACTGTGCACTGGCAAAAGTTGGCAGAGTAGATGCAATAGGCTTCACACACACACGCCTGTAGGCAGGCAATTGCTATTCAATCTATTACAGTCAAAAAAGTGTTGTTTTATGTCACTGTACACTACGGTTGCACCAGATATGACGTATCACTGTGCACTGGCAAAAGTTGGCAGAGTAGATGCAATAGGCGTCACACACACGCCTGTAGACAGGCAATTGCTATTCAATCTATTACAGTCAAAAAAGTGTTGTTTTATGTCACTGTACACTACGGTTGCACCAGATATGACGTATCACTGTGCACTGGCAAAAGTTGGCAGAGTAGATGCAATAGGCGTCACACACACGCCTGTAGACAGGCAATTGCTATTCAATCTATTACAGTCAAAAAAGGGTTGTTTTATTTCACTGAGCACAATATAAGCTGTTAGGTGTTAGCCTGTCACACACACACGCTGGCAGGCAGGCATATGCAATTAGATTACACACAAAAAAATTATAAAATAAAATAAATGATGTTCTAGCCCTAAAAAGGGCTTTTTGGGTTGCTGTCCTTCAGATGGAGGGCTCTGGAAGGGAGTGTATGCTGCTGATTGGCTGGAATCTGTCTGCTGACTGTGAGGTGCAGGGTCAAAGTTTCCTCAATGATAAAGAATAGGGGGCAAACCCAAAAGTGCATGTGTTCGCCATTCGCTGCGAACGCGAACATGCAAAAATCGCTGCGAATAGTCCGCCGGCGAACTGTTCGGGACATCACTAGTCTGTAGCCATTGCGAGTCTCATGATGCAGCTACAGGCTTCTAATTTAATGTGGCTGTCAGTCTATAAGGCTCTAGTATCTCAGACAAGACACTGGTTGTCCTTATTAGATAATAAATAAAAAGCTGCATTTGCCTTTTTAACTTTCTTTATATTCTCCCATGAAATAGGCTTATGGGATCAGCTTGTGAATAGGGAGTCCAGGTGCATTATATATATAACGCAAATACTTTATCTGCTCGTTTAGAGTCTATGCTGCTGACTTCATAACTTTATTTTATTCTCAAGATACTTTACTTGGCTCAGCGGCTGGCTATCAGCTCCCACGCTGCGACACTCTCTCGGGGCTCTAACTGCATCTCTTCTCCCCTCGGTTCTGGACTACAACTCCCTTTTCACAGACTACCCCAGCCTGTTCACAGCTGCAGCACATTGTGATGTAATCAAGCCTTTAACACCTGAAGGACTGGGTTAGACAAATGCCTCTATCCAGCCTCAGGCTCACATATCTGTCCTCCAGGACTCTCCCATATCTCTGTACAACTTTGTCACAATATATACAGTATATAAAGCTCTATACTGCCCTGTGTTTGGGGATAACGGTCATATGGTGGTATATGTTGATCTACATTAGGGTCTAAAGCCATATGTACTAGATAGCTGTTGTAAGAAAGCAGGCTCCATCTCACTGATTGGTGTTATCAAGTTGGATACAGTTATTGGATATATGAGGAACTATATAAGTTTAGTGCTACAGAATATGTTGTTACAAATAAATGATAATAATAATAATAATAATGTTTGATAGCCACACTATAGTCAGGAGCTTGCTGTGGCGCAGGAGGCCACCAATGGAAGAAACATAGAACTACATTGTCTTGTTCCAGAGCTGGCAGTTTAGTCGCTGTCATCTGGAATTGTTGCGTGCTCCGAGTACACGACCTGACTTGGGCTCCATGGTTTACTCTGATCGCGTAATTTGCAGCTGACACCATGTTACCACCACTGCGCGCAGCACTATATGTTTATCTGTCTGGACCACAAGAGGACTGAGGTGCCCCGGCACAGCCCTGCCTGGCAGCACATTACTACAATGCATGTCATATACAATGATGCCATCGTTCTCCTGGCTCAATTAACTGGCTAATTTACACCTTAGGTGACAATAATGCTTCAAACTGAACCATTATAATCACACAGTATACATATTGCAGAAGGAAACTTGATAAGGATGGCAGAGGGGTCTAACTGCCAGATGACATTGGAGGTGTTTCTTTTGGCCACTACAGAGAAAGATCAGCAGAGTGTAGTCCTAATTAGCACATCAAAGCAGCTAATTAATATGTATGAGCTACAGAGTTCTATATATGCAGCTACAACATGGAATTTCCCAGGGCTGATTCATGTATAGCACAACACATTTAGAATAACCTAAAACAAATAGATTTTTTTTCTATTTTAAATAGCACTGTGATCAGTTTTTCTATAAAATCTTTTGAATAACTGATTATTATTGATTATTTGCAAATATTTCTAAAGAGCAAATAAATAAATAAATAGGCACAGACTTCCAACTTCTGACCAGATATTATATTAATTTGAAAGTGAATTCATTTTTGAAAATCAAATTGAGGTCCTGTATATATTTCGGTGCTGTAATAATAAAATAAAAAAATAAAATAAAAAATACAGCCTCTGATATATTCCCTTTCATGGCTAATTATGCTGCTGTGGGATATATCATGCTGGTATGTGCGATAGTAGGAGATTTTGATTGTTCAGGGAGTTTCTATTTGGCATCTACAACTATCAGAGCTTTCAGTAAAAATAAAAACTCATTAGGTCAAACACTCCTGAGAATGTAACAGACAAAACAAAATGGATGACTGTAGCCGAAAATACTTTGGTACAAAAGATAAAAATGTGTCCCATAAAGATATACCTCCCCTAATGATTATGAGACCCGGATCCAATGTGATCACACAAGGGGGGGGGGGGGTGCCAGGAACTGCTGGGGAGGGAGAAGAAGATATTGCAGCAGGCTCATCACTTGTGATCACTTTCCTCCTACTATACACCTACAAAAAGAAGAGGTAGGAGTTGATTTAAATATATATATCTAACCATTTTATCTGGGGTTATTTGTCGCCCTCACCTCCCAGTTCCTATGCCAATGGAACATCCCCTACCACTTATTGTCACATAGAAAGAATAGCTGACTGATCTTTAGTAGAGCGGGCCCAATTTTCCTGCTCCTCCTATTTGTGAGAATTAGTTTTGGACGTATAAGAAAATTATTTTCCTCGTCTGGAGGCGTTCGGCTCAATGACGTTTCCTGGGAGCTTGCGGCGCACACGATAATATGCGTCTGTAAGAGCCATTAGAACGTCCTAAAGAGGTACTTAGTGCATGCATCCTTAGTATACCAATCTCCAATAATCCCCTTGCTTGGAAAAACAGGATTCTAGCAAACTGACCACTGTAGTATAATATTTAAAATATATCCTTTTAAAAAAATATGCTTGATTATAAGTAACGTATTTTTACAATAAAACAAATAATATTGTGTTTAATTTGTGACTTTTATAACAAATTGCTCTGCTATAGAATCTATCATTTTAGTTTCTGCTGACATAGGAGGGGGCTTTGGATGCAGTAGGAAGCTACTATCTGTACAATGAAAATGTGGCATCTGAAATTGCCAGTGCTAATGAAAAGCCTACCATCTGCACAACGGAAATGTGCCATCTGAAAATGCCAGTGCTGATGGAAAACTTGTTAATTTACAAGGAAACATTTTCCTACAGCCCCATTAAATTCCAAATCCGTATCGATAACAACACACCCGCAAAGCCTGCGGGCTTGAAATTCGGCGAGTTACGGGCCATAGATACAAGCCCGTAAACCCTTTCCGCACGCACAAGCTGTTAAGGGGCTGGCCGAGCCGCAATCGGCCGTAAATATCCAATCACGTTAATACGTAGTGCGACACAGGCCTCTTAGCCAATAGTAGGCGGTCTAGCTACAGATATTTGACAGAGGGAGATTTTATATTTGCATTCCACCCGCCCATGCGTTGACTGCGTTGTATTTTCTTTTGAAGTAGCACGCAGGTCCCGGAGTTGGTGGTTTTGGAGAGAGAGAGCAGGAGTTATTTGCAGTTTTGTTCATTTATCTTCTACTATTTACTATTTTACACTTAATCCTTGACTACACATATTTACAGATTACACATATTTGCAATACACATAATTTAAAGAACACACATAGAAACAAATAAAGCTAGGTCACTCCATATATTTTTCCATCTTATATTAACAGATACACTTATTTTTATTTATCGTTCTATTTTGGGATTAATATGGAGGGAGGAGAGAGGAGGGGAGAGGAGTGGAGAGGTGGGGAGGAGGCAGAGGAGGTGGAGGAGCACGAGGAGGAGGGGAGTGTAGAGGAGGAGGTGGGTGGTGGCAGGGTGACCCTAGCACCAGGCACACTTAGAAGAGGGATAGTGGGGAAGGGGCTTTATTACAGGGAGGGGTAGTTCGGGAAGAAACAGACCTCAGGGACAGGTCAGGGAGGCATTGATCCCCGCCCACAGTTGGGAGGTAAAGAGTCTAAGGCAAGCATAAGGCCCACAATTACTCGCACCAGGAGAATGCGGTCCTCCTCCGTGGATGCCCCGTGATTCTTGCAGGGGGTAGAGAAGTCAGGCCAGGGCCTGGGGTTCAGGCATGGAAGGAGGTAGAGGCTGAGGTGCAGTAGTCACAGCGCCAAGGGATGTGAGGTCTGTCAAGCACCGGTTCGACTACATCAGGGCCAAGATGAGGAGGATGATGGCTAAGGAGGACAAGGACCAGTCAGTGACCTATAATGAGTGGGAGAGGGTCGCCAGGGATCTTCTGAGACAGGTACCCACCACTGGAGCTTCAGGCCCAGTGTCCTAGCAGGACCCAGACACCATGTCAGGTGAATATAATATACACCAACATGCCATCACATGTACATCACACACACTACACATGTACATGATGACCAACAAGGACACTGACATGTCAGCTCCATGGAATTAACAAGGGATAGATGGATGCATCATTAAATCCATGAAGCTGACAAATCACTGTCATTCCCGGGCACAACAACAGTAATCAAGCAACAGAGAGTCCATGTATTGGTGTGCCCACTGCAGCCTATAAAGTTACAGATCACAGCCGGAATCAAGATACCGTTAGTAACCAAGAATGATCAAGACCAAGAACCAAAGAAAAGATAATATAATAATAGCAAATGAAAGCTAATCTGAGTTGCAATTAGGAGTATCATCTAGGTTCAAGCCTAGATGTCAGATAGTTAGGAATGAAAACAGAACAATGTATTATTCATCATACTAATTACATATACCTTTCTTTTCTCTCTTTCAGCATCAAGGAGGTCTGGGTTGAGGAGGCGGGGGAGTCGGCTCCATCGGACCAGGAAGTGGAGGAGCCAGCCCAGCAGGAACCGGCACAGGGGGAGAGGAGAGAATAGGACCCCCCCACAGCAATGCACTGGACCGGCTGCCACCATCACCATTGAGCCCAACCACCGCCGACACTGCAACTCCCTCCAGCCGGGCCCCAGACCCTCCCCACTTCCACAACGCCACCTCTTCACCATGCCACGCCCCTGGGACCTCTGTCCCCAACATGTGGCCCTGATGCATCAGCAGGTGGACTGTCTTCAGGGATCCAGTCGAGCATCTCCGCCAATCATGTGGAGGTAATGCGCAGCCTGGCAAAGTGCAATAGGGAGGAGAGGAGGTATCATCTAACAAATGAGTCCTACCTGGCCGGGCTGCTAAGGATTAGGGCGGACCAAAGCACATTCCAAGGAGTCACCGCGGAGGCCACGCAACGCGCTCTGTTCCCCAATCCCTCCTCCTCCACCCCGGAGGCATTCCCCAGCCACCCACAGCCCAGCCCCTCCTCTCCTCCCATTATGCCTCCACCACCACCACCACTGCAGGTGCCGCTGCCTCCAGGATGCTGTTATCCTGACCTCAACAGCAGTCTGAGAACAGATCATTGGGTCTGATGTAATTAACAGTGAATCTGGCTGCTGACCTTTGTGTCCACTCCGTATTAATGGGTATTTTCCCATATTGCTGATTATCCAGAGACCTAGCTAATATTAATGCTTGCAGATGTGATTCAGGTGAGTTGGTATATTGTTACAGTTAGCACTGTTCATGCATGTTGATTAGTTTTTTTGTATCCTCCTCCGCCTTTTATTGCTGACCACTTTTTTTCAGATTTTTGTTGTTTTGTCACCACACTGTATGTGTGAAACTGGATTGGATTACACAGTCCACAGGTTGATTCATCTGTTTCATTGAGCAGATCTAGACAAGTTGTAAGTGCTATACACATTAATGGTTTCTTCAATTAAATGGAGTGATTTTTTTTCATCAGATTCCGGTTGCAGTGGTGTAGTTACCACATGTGACCCTGGTAGGTACTAAAAGGTGCTCATTGCCCTGCGAGCCATTGAAGCACGCAGGACTTAGGCTGAAATGAGCACCAAAGGCGCTCCTGCGAGCCTCGCAGGACTTAGGCTGCAAGCAGTTGAGGAACGCAGGATTTACTGAGGCTGCAAGCAGTTGAGGAACGTGGGACACAACAGCAAAGACACTAACACTTACACCAACAACGCCAAGCACGCAGGCCTTTGGAAAAAAAAAAAACGCCAGTCAGCGAGCGCCACACAAACATTTAGCACACACACAGAGGAGAAACACACAGGCAAGGGACATACATACATAAAACTATTTTTTTAGAACATTGGCATGTGCGTATGTATTCCCCACCTTTGTTATGAAGCCCAAAAAAAGCTCTGGTGCTCCAATTACCTTCAGAAGTCACATAATTAGTGAAATGATGTCCACTTGTGTGCAATCTAAGTGTCCCATGATCTGTCATTACATATACGCACCTTTTTTGAAAGGCCCCAGAGGCTGCAACAGCTAAGCAAGAGGCACCACTAAACAAACACTGCCATGAAGCCTAAGGAACTCTCCAAACAAGTAAGGGACAAGGTTGTTGAGAAGTACAAGTCAGGGTTAGGTTATAAAAAAATATCCAAATCTTTGATGATCCCCAGGAGCACCATCAAATCTATCATAACCAAATGGAAAGAACATGGCACAACAGCAAACCTGCCAAGAGACGGCCGCCCACCAAAACTCACGGACCGGGCAAGGAGGGCATTAATCAGAGAGGCAGCACAAAGACCTAAGGTAAACCTGGAGGAGCTGCAGAGTTCCACAGCAGAGACTGGAGTATCTGTACATAGGACAATAAGCAGTAAGCTCTCATAGAGTTGGGCTTTATGGCAGAGTGGCCAGAAGCTACTACTTTCAGCAAAAAACAGAATGGCACGTTTTGAGTTTGCGAAAAGGCATGAGGGAGGCTCCCAAAATGGAGGAAGGTGCTCTGGTCTGATGTGGTTCACAAGGTTCATTAATCTCTGAAAAGTCCAATTAGTGACCTGCTAACAAAATGACAGGTGATACTGGAGTGGGTTGCCAGTTCCTTCTCTAGTGGACTGTGATTTGTCTTATCTCTCTGCAATGACGTGCCCACCTACAGTGGCCCTACATGGTATAGCTCACAGGTTCATTTAGGTACTGGTGTGTTTATAGTGTGTTTATATTGTCTTTTACAGTGTTGAGAAATTGTCTGTAAACCCTTTGTAGGTCCTATTTGGCCGTAATATTTTTGCCTCAATTTACGGGCTTGAACGCCAGGGCATTATTGGGAATTCGTACCAATTTAATAGAGATTTTCTAATGTAACAGTTACCGGTTTGACAGATAAAAGGCTATGCGCAACGAAGTTCAGATTTTGACATCCCGTATGGTTCTTCCGCCTGTAACCTGCAAGTCGTTTACGTGTTTTAAAAGGCCAATTTAATAGCCTTAAGTCTTGCGAGCTATGTTACAGGCTAACATGTTACACGCTGGGGGAATTTATACGGGCTGCTAATCAGGTCAGAAGAGAAAATGGAAGCCTGTTCTTAAGAAAAATTGCATATAAAATGTAAAATGGTAATGCTTTATATAAACATTTTGCCGGTCAAGTGTAGTTATTAAAAAAATCCTATAGAAAAAAAGGGCAATGTCTGTGGAGCCCAGGGCTTAATTCGCTTGTCTGTATAAGGTAGCAGTGAATACCTGACCAGGGTCTTGTAAATGTTGAAAATACATTAATTGTGTTTTTAGCAATTAGGCGCCAGTGTATACCTGAAAAGCAATTACACAGATTTAAGGTAAAGAAACAGGTTTCCAATAAAAATAATGTGTTCATTAGTTATCACGCCTGGTTATTGGAGCTGGAACCGGCTTTACATTAAATAAAGAAGAGAATGGACTGGTGAGCACCCAATGTGTAAGGCTCTGATATATGAAGGTGCACCTGCCCTGACAGATGAGTAATTCCTAGTAATACATAAATATGCCTATGATGTTCTAGTATTGACTTCTCAAGTAGTCATATATTTAAAATAAACATTTGTTACATATTTCACAAGCACAACTGAAACTGCCGAGATCTTTTCTACTGTGAGGAATTTGTTTTTTTATGAAACGTGTTGGTGATAAAAGGTTAACATATTTTAGCAATATATAGTATAGCAGTGCTGCTCTTATTTTTGTAATATTATTTTGTTGTCATTAGAGAAGGAATCTCATATCTATAATCTTGTCCTTTTAAGGGCACATTGTTTAATATTTTATTATTTCTATAATATCCTCTTTTTGTAAGTAAAGATTTCCCTCTTTATCTTATGGTATAACACACAGACACACACACATTATATATATATATATATATATATATATATATATATATATATATATATATATATTGTGAAGGATTTTTCATGTATTTGCCTGTGGGCCCTCAGTTAAAACCTTCTCCCTGCTGTTTTAATGCCTGTATCTGTTCGGTTCAATATGTATGTACCACTTTAAGAACCAAGGGTATGTGTGTGTAATGCATTGCAGAACATTTTTAAAAAAGTTGACAGTTGGCAGTTTTACTGCTGGAGCGGGGATTAAAAAAAGTTCAGTTGACTCCCTGAACGGTATTTCGTCTGGTTACTGGGGGATATTACCTTCTATACCAGCGGAAATCTGGGGATTTAATATTCAAGTCCCGTTACAACTGGTTGGCAGCGGCGGGATTTTCCCTTCTACTTCCGTTACACCAGGATGCCAAGCAGACACTGGGAACAGTGAATGGAAGGCTGGTACACCCTGCTTAAAATAAATACACTGAAAGAGCTACTGGAAGCTCGTGGAAGGATTGCTAGCAACAAAACCAAGCAGGTCATTATAGCAGAGTTAATGGAGCTAGACCGAGAGAACTTGGTTGCAGCAATGCCAGCTGTACAAGAGATGGAGACACCAGTGATTCAGGAGGAGGAATCACCAGCCAACAAAGAAATGAGGGAGAAACTAGCATGGTTCGGTCCGAACCCAACGGCTGACATTATTCTGAAAGTAATGAGCCTTTTAGCGGAGGAGGCTAAACAAAAAAGAGACGCAGAGCTACAATTAAAACTGGCAGCGGTCCAGCAGGCAGCAGCACACTCCCCAAACAGTGAGTACAACACAGCGGATACAAAGAAAATTCCGTTCAGCGCTTTTAAAGCTTTTGATGAAAAAGACTGTGAGATTGATAACTATTTAGCAGATTTTGAGCGACAATGTAACCTGCACCGGATAGCTAAGGAAGAATGGGTTTCAATATTGTCAGGAAAGCTGTCAGGCAAAGCCTCTGATGCTTTCCGGGCTGTATCAGAACAGGAGATCCATAGCTACGCCAGGGTTAAAGAAGCACTCCTGGCCCGTTATGCAGTAACCCCAGAGTCCTACCAACAGAAGTTCAGGGACTCATGCAAAACCGCTAAAGATTCCTACATGGAATGTGCATGCCAGTTATCCCTGTCGGCCTCGAACTGGGTTAACAGTAGCCAGGCCGCCACCGCGGAGGAGATTTTGCAACTGATACTCCTGGAACAGTTTTACAACCATATCCAGGCGGATGTCAAAGACTGGGTGAGAGACTGCAGGCCCCTGTCTCTACCAGAGGCCGCCAAGTTGGTGGATGAGTATGCCAATACTCGCAAAAATAACCGACCGGTGACCTCTAACTCTCGCTACCCACGACAGGATGTCAGCGAGCTACGTTGCTTCCGGTGGCGACAGCTGGGTCACATCCGACAGAATTGACCCATGAATAACCACACCAGGTCAAATTGGTCTCGACCTGGGTACCAGCAACCACCAGCAGCAGCCCATTGGGTAGATTCAACTTGGGATCCCAAGGAGCTGGGTCAGGAAGAACCATTGGGCACCCTTTACGAAGCCCTCATGGTGCAATCCACCGTCACAGACAATCGGAAACACCATTGCCAACTGGTCATGGTTAACGGCAAGACAGCACGGGGATTAAGAGACAGTGGTGCGACCATCACGCTAGTACGACGACATCTCATCAACGCATCGGAGAAGCCGGGGAAATCAATTGCTGTGAGAGTGGCGGGGGGGCAGTGTATCGCATTCCTACCGCACAAGTACACCTGGACTGGGGTGCGGGAGCTGGCAATGTTCAAGTGGGCGTAATGAAAGACTTACCCTCTGAAGTCGTGTTGGGCAATAACATTGGGCCCCTGACTTCGGCGTTCGCCTCAACCACCTCTCAGGAGGCTCACACAGTAACCACCAGAGCACAAAGTCGCGCTGCCGAGAGCCATCCGCTACCTACAGAGACCCAGGTAAGCCAACCCGACCTACCCCTGACTATAGAACCCCTTCCCTGGGACACCCCAGAAGACTTTGGGCGGGAGGTGACCGGAGACCCTTTCCTCAGAAAGTATCGAGAGAAGGCCAGGCTGGAACGGGGGGGGGGGGTTAGAGAAGGAACAGTTTATCTGGGAAAAAGGCCGCTTGTACAGGCTCACCGAGACACGGGTTAACGCACCTGGGCCTAGGCAAAAACGCCAGCTTGTAGTTCCACGGAAATACCGGCGGGAGTTATTGAGAATTGGGCACGACGTTCCTCTGGCAGGACACTTGGGAATACACAGGATGGGATATCGGGTAACCCAGAACTTTTTCTGGCCTGGGGTATCCGATGACGTCCGGGCGTATTGCCAGACGTGCGAGATATGTCAACGCATAGGTAAGAAGGGAGACCACCCAAAGGCTAAACTGGTCTCCATGCCCATAATTGAAGAACCGTTCACGAGGGTAGCCGTGGACATCATAGGACCCTTGGCCGAACCTACCCGCTCCGGCAAACGTTATATCCTCACAGTGGTAGATTACGCCACCCGTTACCCCGAAGCGGTGGCCCTTTCTAACATACAGGCTGAGCAGACAAGCTCCAGGCCGCCTGGCAGGGCCCCTACAAAGTTATAGGGCAGATATGCGACACCACCTACACCATAGCTAGCTGCGAGGATGAGGATGTGAAGTGAACCTTAAACATCAACATGCTTAAGGCCTATCAGGAACGGGCAGAGGAGGTGACCGCTATCTGTGCACCAGCAGGGGAAGACACAGAGACACTACCTCTTCCCGACCTATTGGGCAGCAACGAAGGGAGGACCCAGATAGAGAAAGTCCAGCTAGGCGAACAACTAGGACCACAAGAGAGGGCTCAAGCTGTCCGCTTGCTAGAAAACAAACAGGCCACATTCTCTCAGGAGCCTGGGTACACACTCCTAGCCGTCCACAAGGTGGAGACTCCATGGCAAGCACCCCTGAGGCAGCCCCCTTACCGTATTCCGGAAGCAGTCCGAGAAGGGATGCGGAAGGAAATCGATGAGATGCTTCGGCTAGAGGTAATAGAACACTCAGAAAGTCCTTGGGCGACTCAACGACAAAACAGTTTCTGACGCCAATCCAATGCCACGGATGGACGAACTGCTTGACCGTATCTCTGCAGGGAAGTATCTGACCACAATTGACCTATGTAAGGGATATTGGCAGATTCCCCTAGCAGAAGATGCCATACCCAAGTCTGCCTTCATCACCCTGTTCGGCCTACACCAATTCCGGGTTATGCCATTCGGGATGAAGAACGCCCCGGCCACCTTCCAACGGACGGTGAATCAATTACTGGGAGGTCTCCAGGACTACGCATGCGCCTACCTGGATGACATCGCCATCCATAGCGATACCTGGGAAGCGCACCTAGAACACGTAAGGGTAGTATTAGATAGGATAAAGGTGGCCGGGCTGACCCTGAAACCAGACAAATGTCATTTGGGTATGGCGGAGGTACAATATTTGGGACACCGAGTAGGATGTGGTAAGCAACGGTCGGAGCCGGCTAAGATTGAGGGCGTTGCCAATTGGCCCACTCCCCAAACCAAGACACAAGTCATGGCTTTCTTGGGCACAGCCGGCTATTACAGATGCTTTGTACCCGACTATAGTGCCCTAGCCAAACCCCTGACCGACCTGACCAAAAAGAAGTTACCCCGACAAGTCCTGTGGTCCCCGGAATGCGAGGTGGCTTTCCAAGCACTAAAGAATGCTCTCGTTAATGCTCCAGTGTTGGTTACCCCAGATCCTAACAAAAGGTTTGTTGTCCACACAGACGCTTCAATGTTTGGACTGGGGGCAGTACTGAGCCAGATCGGAGAGGATGGTGGAGAGCACCCGGTGGCATACCTGAGTCGGAAGTTGTTGCCAAGGGAGGTCAGTTATGCCACCATTGAGAAGGAGTGTTTGGCCTTGGTATGGGCACTCAAAAAGCTTACACCCTATCTCTACGGCCGGGCCTTCACCCTCATTACGGATCACAATCCCCTAGCTTGGCTCAACCGGGTCTCAGGGGATAACGCCCGGTTGCTACGCTGGAGCCTGGCGTTACAGCCCTATGACTTTACTATTCATTATCGCCCAGGCAAGCAAAACGGGAATGCTGATCGACTGTCGCGCCAAACGGACTTGGCCTCTCCCTGCTGTTTAAATGCCTGTATCTGTTCGGTTCAATATGTATGTACCACTTTAAGAACCAAGGGTATGTGTGTGTAATGCATTGCAGAACATTTTTAAAAAAGTTGACATTTGGCAGTTTACTGCTGGAGCGAGGATTAAAGAAGTTTAGTTGACTCCCTGAACGGTGTTTCGTCTGGTTACTGGGGGATGTGGGATATTACCTTCTATACCAGCGGAAATCTGGGGATTTAATATTCAAGTCCCATTACATTATATATATATATATATATATATATATATATATATATATAGTGGCAAAGCACTATCCACTCCCAAATAAGCCCCAATAAACTGTATACTTAGAGTACTGGCCTCTCTCTTCTTAAGTCCAGGGCTCCTGCTCTTTGCTTGACAGCTTCCCCACTTTAGACTCTGTGGATCTTTGTCTCCAGTTTCAGTTTCTGCCACTCCAGTCCAATTCCAGCTGCCCCTCTGGGTAACTCTCTTTCTCTACTGCAACACTCCTCCTGTGGGCTCTGGGCTACTACTGACTTTTCACAGACTGCCCCAGTCTGTTCACAGCTGCAGCACATTGTGATGTAATCAAGCCGTTTTAACACCTGCAGGACTGGATTGGGTAAATGCCTCTATCCAGCCTCAGGTTCACATATCTGCCCTCCAGGACTCTCCAATATCTCTGTCTAGCTTTGTCACAATATATATATATATATATATATATACTAGTGACTTGCCCATCAAAAATGATGGCAATAACATTGTAAGACAGGCAATGTTGTTTGCCACACAATGTGATGCTTTTGCTTCTCTGAGAACCTTCAGCGCTCATTGTACGGTCTGCTCATTGCAGGGTTCATTAACCTTCCACTTTTGTGCTTGGGAATGCCATGTGTCTCTTTCCAGCATATCCCCCTGTCCCTTCCCTGTGTGTTTCTCCTCTTTGTGTGTGCTGAATGGTTGTGTGGCGCGTTCCGAGTGCCTGGCATTGTTTGTGTAAGTGTTACTGTCTTTGCCATTGTGTATTTTCTAAGTCCCGCGTCCCTGGCGTTCGTGTAATTGTTACTGTCTTTGCCGTCATGTATTTTCTAAGTCCAGTGTGCCTGGCTTTTCTCAGCCTTGTTTTCATCCAGTTCCAGATTTCTTTACGTTTTTCGTCTGCCATATTTTTTCTTGCTTAGCCGATTTTCGAGTGACAAAACATAACACTGCAAATAAGGTTTAAAATTGCTTGCAACCACACTCCCAGACTTCTTGGCTCTCCCCCTGTGCTGCGTGTGAGTGTGTTGTAATTTATTTTTTATTATTTTTCTTGCATTTTGTTTTCTGCGGTTCGGCCGTTAACTTTGTATTTTTCCAAGGTCTGATTTTTTGCCCCCGAGATTGGATTTTTTTTTATCTAAGCCCTACGTTACTCAACTGCATTTCAGCCTAAGTCCTGTGTGCTTCAATGCCTCAACTGCTCGCTTCGCAAGTCTCGCAGGGCCTAAGTCCTGCGACCTCGGAAGGCTTCAATGCCTCAACAGCTCACACTGTGATGCTCGCAGTTGCGTCCCTCTAGGCTCGCAAGCGTGACGACAAATCATAGTTTGTGAGGCTCGCAAGCGTGACGACAAATCGCAGTTTGACAACTATTATATGTGACTGACGACATGCCCGTCAAAAATGATGGCAATAAAATTTGAATGTTGGCAATGCTGCTTGCAACCCAATGTGAGCACCTTCAGAGGTCATCGCGAGCCTCTCCCCCTGTCTACTTCCTCACTTGTGCCTAATTTCCCCCCTCCTCTCCCTCTCTTGTGTCTCCTTTCCACACTCCTGTCTCATTCCCCCCTCCCTTGTCTCTCATTTCCCCCCTCCTCTCCCTCCCTTGTGTCTCTTTCCCCCTCTCCCTCCCCAGTCTTTTCCCCATCTCCCTACCCTGTCTTTTCCCCCCTCCCTCCCCTGTGTCTCTGTTTGGCTGCCCTATAACTATGTTTTGTTCAGTTTGACAATCAAATTTTCATACATTTTTACATAATTAAGATCAGTAAAAACTACTGTACAATTTATACTGATTTTCATCAAAAAAAAAGTCCCACCAGCTTAGAGCTTCTTGTCTTTTTGAAACTACGGCAGCACATCTCCTCTGGCTTTGTCAGTAAAGCTGTGTAGTACAGAGGCAGCTGAAGATGGGAGGCCCTACAATTCACAAGCGATGGGAAAACAAGCAATTGTCAATGTGATTTTTCGAAAATCTTAATTAACTGAAAAGTTGTTAATAGTAGGATATTAAAGTTTGGAAAGCTGGACTATTACAGTGACTAAGTACAGTTTCTTGGAAATCATTACTGATTTGCTGTAACAGAGATAATTAAATACACTCTTTTTAATGAGGCAAACAAAGTTATATCAATAACAATAAAATGTCGGATGAGGGGCGGTGGGCTCAGGCTGTAATCTTGGGGATGTGAGTAAGTGGGAAGCCCCCTCCAGTGTATCGCGGTCCTCCCATGGTCTGTGATTGTGTGAAGGACATCTCCGTATCGGCCATGCTCCTCTCCTTCTCCCTACATACAAGACAGAGAAATGGTCATCAGCAGGATCACTGTGGTCAAGATTTGAGGAACTAATCTTGATATTGGGCAAATCATTTTCAAAAAGCTAAACAAATAATCACCACCTTCACATTAGTAACTTTCACTGCAGGATTGATTCTGTCTTCTACTTTCTCCTTGGAAACTAATGAGCTTTCCATTTGTAGTGCTGAAAGCATTGGCAATTGCAGCTGTCACATAACCATTGTGCAGACCCATCTCAGGAAGTTGATTAGCAGAAAACAAAATGCACAGCAGCATAAATGTATATAAAAGTAACATGTTCCAGTGCAGCTCATCAAAATGACATTGTATCCCTGGCCAAGGAGATTGACATACTGGTATAAAGTGACCTCTGCACATTGGACACATCACCCAGGTGCTGCTGGGTAATCCTGGCCTGTTACAGGGAAATGTGACAAACAAGAGTGGGCTCACATAATTATCAATGTGGTTCACAAGGTTCATTAATCTCTGCTAATTATGCCTTGGAAGCTTATTGGAAACAGATGTTTTATTGCTTTAGCTGCTAAAGTTTGGCTTATTTAACAATTATGTAAAATCCTATTTAAACTTTGGGTTGCTCGAGGGGAGACCACTAAACCATCTGCTGCCATTTCTCTCGGTGCAAGAGCTTACACTCCTGAGGCATAAACCCCTGCAAGAACCACAGTGCAGCACAGTAATATATTCTGCAACACAGCACAACAATAGCACCGGATCCAGAAAAGTAAGAGACTCATCGAGAATCATCGATCTTCAGTCGTACAAGGAAACCAACAGCAGAGCCCTGGCTTCTGGACAAGGACATCTGCTCTCTTGGCCTCTTTAGTAAAAGGTCCCAAGATACCTTGGCTTCTCTAGTTAAAGGTTGCAAGGTCCCTTGGTGATCCTGTAACTAACAGAATATGGCTTATTAAAAGCTTGATTCTGTGTGAAGGGATAGTGTTATAAATGACATTACAATGTCCATAGGAGTCACATAATGGGTAGATACCATATACCAGTCCCCCATAACTGGAGCTTGGTCATACAACTGGTTACACATCCCAGCATCTCTATAAAAGGCGTGATCCGCTCAAGATGAGGTTTGCTCGGTGTCAGCTTTTTAGAAGATGAGCAGCTTCAAAGATCAAATCCCAGCTTCATAATAAAGCCAATGAGTTCTGAGGTGACAAATCTGTGCCACTGCTTCTCTTCACTGAAAATGTAACTTCTAAACATCAGTGAAAAGAAGCTGTAATTTATATTAAAGGGATATGGATCCCTGTATGGGTCTGCCCACTGCAGTCTGTAGGGTTGGATGTACAGTGTACTGTTCTAGCCTATCAGGAACATGTCTCAGCATCATGATGCTGAGAGATGGTCACTGATTGGTTAGTATGAGACACAGCACAGCAAGTACAGCAGAGTCGGTGCCTTTGTGAGCTGCAGTGGGTAGGCCCATACAGGGACTATTTGTGTGCAGTAACAATAGAGTTAATAAAAACTAATTAATAAAATAAGTAAATAAAGACATAGATATATTATATAACTAATAAAGTCCAGAAACCTTTCTGATTCCTTTAATGTTCTTAATAACTAATTATGGGCCAAGCAGGGGGGGACAGAAGCGTAATAGGGAGCTTTCGATTTCATTATTAAAATGTTCCATTTAGGAGAATAGATGTAAATTTGCCTATAATGTTTGTGCTGTGGTCTCCAGTAATGTCATTTGATTGCTCACTAATAGGCAGCTCTGTTTCTCCGATAATAAAATCCAACGTCCTATAATCCCCTGAAAGGCTGCCGTTCTAAACCCGCACTTAGATGTTTCACCTTCTTATTTTTTCTTGGAATTTCCCTTCAAATTTCTTGGTTCAGATGTCAAAGAAATTGATTCCATGGTTTTGATGTCTATTTTCCTTTTAAAGGTCACCTCTCTCTAAGTGCTGAGCCGCCTGGATCACACATTTGTAGGTTTGTGAGTCTTGTGAGGCTTTGAAGCCACAGGGTTAATGTGTAACATTTATAAGTAGAAAGCAGGTGGATTATTAAAGAACTCCACTTATCTTGGAAGGCGCATTCTGCAAGTAAATTGCTAATAGTATTGAGCAGAGCCTTAAAAGCTGCGTATAAAAAAAGCACTAAAAACCTATGCAAGAAATTGAGTGGTTTCTGCCTCTTTTGTATATAAAGTAGCAATAATGTTTGTGATGATGGGCTCTTGCAATAAGCAAAGTCTTCTTTTATTGTATATTAGCATCAGTAGATGTCTTAGGAAGGTGGATGAACCTAGAGAATTACTTAGTAGATATCAGAGTGGGCTAGAACTCACACTGACCAGTGCCTTGCAGAGGCACCATGGACGGATTTCTCATTAGTCCGCCTAGGGGCGCTTCCCTGTGAAAGGCGCCTTATTCACACTTCAAAATGTTCCTTTGCATAAAAAAAGAAATACAGCAGTTCACAGACTTGTCATTAAGGGGAGAACATCTGGAACTAGAGCATAGGAAGCTGCTGTGCCCAGGGGATCCAGCCCTGTCTGTCAGTCCCAAATATGTTATCCAAAAAAACTATTCCTTGCAGCACTCGCGTCAAAGTAGAACCAAGATCCATTTTATTTAAGTCATGTGATAATTAAAAAAGCAACGTATTTGACACACAGGTTCTTTCTCAAGCAAGGACAGTAAATGAATGATCCATTATGGACAATTTCACCGGCATATGAAGTGTTCTATGAGGGTCCAAGCCCCAGTAAAGTGATGTCATAACCGCATATCCTAGCAATCATATAAACAACCTCCCTACTGTGACATCACTGTGTACTGATTGGTTGACTGTTTGAATCCACCCTATTACAACCCTTTATAAGCCTGTGAATCAGTGATTTATTGTCCGTGCTTAAGAAAAGACCCGTGTCCCCAAAATGTTTTGATTTCCACATGGCTTAAATAAAATGGATCTTAGTTCTACTGTGACGTGAGTGCTCCATGGAATTCTTCCTTTGAAACTATACAGGGAGTGCAGAATTATTAGGCAAGTTGTATTTTTGAGGATTCATTTTATTATTGAACAACAATCATGTTCTCAATGAACCCAAAAAACTCATTAATATCAAAGCTGAATATTTTTGGAAGTAGTTTTTAGTTTGTTTTTAGTTTTAGCTATTTTAGGGGGATATCTGTGTGTGCAGGTGACTATTACTGTGCATAATTATTAGGCAACTTAACAAAAAACAAATATATACCCATTTCAATGATTTATTTTTACCAGTGAAACCAATATAGCATCTCAACATTCACAAATATACATTTCTGACATTCAAAAACAAAACAAAAACAAATCAGTGACCAATATAGCCACCTTTCTTTGCAAGGACACTCAAAAGCCTGCCATCCATGAATTCTGTCAGTGTTTTGATCTGTTCACCATCAACATTGCGTGCAGCAGCAACCACAGCCTCCCAGACACTGTTTAGAGAGGTGTACTGTTTTCCCTCCTTGTAAATCTCACATTTGATGATGGATCACAGGTTCTCAATGGGGTTCAGATCAGGTGAACAAGGAGGCCATGTCATTAGATTTTCTTCTTTTATACCCTTTCTTGCCAGCCACGCTGTGGAGTACTTGGACGCGTGTGATGGAGCATTGTCCTGCATGAAAATCATGTTTTTCTTGAAGGATGCAGACTTCTTCCTGTACCACTGCTTGAAGAAGGTGTCTTCCAGGAACTGGCAGTAGGACTGGGAGTTGAGCTTGACTCCATCCTCAATAAGAAAAGGCCCCACAAGCTCATCTTTGATGATACCAGCCCAAACCAGTACTCCACCTCCACCTTGCTGGCGTCTGAGTCGGACTGGAGCTCTCTTCCCTTTACCAATCCAGCCACGGGCCCATCCATCTGGCCCATCAAGACTCACTCTCATTTCATCAGTCCATAAAACCTTAGAAAAATCAGTCTTGAGATATTTCTTGGCCCAGTCTTGATGTTTCAGCTTGTGTGTCTTGTTCAGTGGTGGTCGTCTTTCAGCCTTTCTTACCTTGGCCATGTCTCTGAGTATTGCACACCTTGTGCTTTTGGGCACTCCAGTGATGTTGCAGTTCTGAAATATGGCCAAAATTGTGGCAAGTGGCATCGTGGCAGCTGCACGCTTGACTTTTCTCAGTTCATGGGCAGTTATTTTGTTCCTTGGTTTTTCCACACGCTTCTTGCGACCCTGTTGACTATTTTGAATGAAACGCTTGATTGTTCGATGATCACGCTTCAGAAGCTTTGCAATTTTAAGAGTGCCTCATCCCTCTGCAAGATATCTCACTATTTTTGACTTTTCTGAGCCTGTCAAGTCCTTCTTTTGACCCATTTTGCCAAAGGAAAGGAAGTTGCCTAATAATTATGCACACCTGATATAGGGTGTTGATGTCATTAGACCACACCCCTTCTCATTAGTGAGATGCACATCACCTAATATGCTTAATTGGTAGTAGGCTTTCGAGCCTATACAGCTTGGAGTAAGACAACATGCATAAAGAGGATGATGTGGTCAAAATACTCATTTGCCTAATAATTCTGCACTCCCTGTAGAATCCATTTCTTTTTGGTGAATGTAGCTATTTTTTTAAGGTTCTTTTTCACTTTCATTTTCTTTTATCTAGTAAAGTTTTGAAGACCATCTTCATAAACACAAGTAAACATGAAGGAGAGGTACTGACTAAATAGTAAATATGAAGCTCACAAAGGGATGGGTGCTGTTAATGGTCAAGTAATGTTATTAGCAAGGGCTATAATGGCTGTTACCAACAGAGTTTGTCTGGAGATATTATCCTCACAAGAAATGGCACCTCCAAACTTCAGGTGAGACTCAAGGTCTTATTGTGTGCTTGAATACGCTTGGGGATTATGTGTTCAGACAAATCTCACAAATGGTCAGTCCAATGTGATACAAACAACCAGCCCTATTTGCCTAGTCAATGCCCACAGGTAATTTTAAATAAACATGTCCTACCCACAAACTCCTTTCACATATTTTTCTCTTATTTAAAAAAGTAAAATTATTTTCATTATTGATAACGCCTGCTGTACTTTACAGTATTTTCAACCAACCAATTGCCTCTGAGTTACCACTACAGAATATATTAAAAATACAGTGAAGTATAAAAGAAAAATCAATTTAGCGGAATACATCAAGGTGAATGTTTCAGTTATTGGTGGGGTTGAGAGTGGCTGACACGGTACCTACTCTAGTTGGCCAATAACATGTTTCATATGTTAATACTAATGTGATCTTGTGTAATAACTATTGTTACAGAGCAGGTCTTTTATTGGTACATTGTAACAAAGCTCTAAATCTAAAGCACTGGCTCCAATTTGTATTTATCCAATTCTGCACCAGCACCCTCCACTTAAAATGTAGCCAATTTAAACCTATGTTTGTGTGCTATCTACACTCTGGGAGTTGGTAAATTACATTGGTCTATTGTTCTTTAACTGTGTGACAATCTGTCTTAATAAATTATCAGGGCAACTATATCCATATCCCAGGCAAGCTTGAATTATGTTACTGTAGTACATTTGTTCCCACTACTATAATAGAAGTCGTTTGCTCCTATGGGTTATGTTTTCTGTAATGGTGCGCTTCAATCCATCATTCTTCTACCATCTAAATTCAAATTATTAGCCCCACCCATCATTCTTCTACCATCTAACTTCAAATGATTAGCTCCACCTATCATTCTTCTATCATCTTACTTCAAATCATTAGCCCCACCCATCATTCTTCTATCATCTTACTTCAAATCCTTAGCTCCACCCATCATTCTTCTATCATCTAACTTCAAATCAGTAGTTCCACCCATCATTCTTCTACCATCTAACTTCAAATCATTAGCCCCACCCATCATTCTTCTACTATCTTACTTCAAATCATTAGCCCCACCCATCTTCTTCTACCATCTTACTTCAAAACATTAGCTCCACCCATCATTCTTCTACCATCTAACTTCAAACCATTAGCCCCACCCACCATTCTTCTATCATCTAACTTCAAATCTTTAGCTGCACACATCATTATTCTACCATCTAACTTCAAATCTTTAGCTGCACACATCATTATTCTACCATCTAACTTCAAATCATTAGCCCCACCCATCATTCTTCTATCATCTAACTTCAAATCAGTAGTTCCACCCATCATTCTTCTACCATCTAACTTCAAATCATTAGCCCCACCCATCATTCTTCTATCATCTAACTTCAAATCAGTAGTTCCACCCATCATTCTTCTACCATCTAACTTCAAATCAGTAGTTCCACCCATCATTCTTCTATCATCTAACTTCAAATCATTAGCCCCACCCATCATTCTTCTATCATCTAACTTCAAATCAGTAGTTCCACCCATCATTCTTCTACCATCTAACTTCAAATTATTAGCCCCACCCATCATTCTTCTATCATCTAACTTCAAATCAGTAGTTCCACCCATCATTCTTCTACCATCTAACTTCAAATTATTAGCCCCACCCATCATTCTTCTACTATCTTACTTCAAATCATTAGCCCCACCCATCTTCTTCTACCATCTTACTTCAAAACATTAGCTCCCCCATCCTTCTTCTACTATCTTACTTTAAATCAGTAGCTCCACACATAATTTTTCTACCATCTAACTTCAAATCATTAGCTCCACACATCATTCTTCTACCATCTTACTTTAAATCATTAGCCCCACCCACCATTTTTCTAAAATCTAACTTCATATCATTAGCTCCACCCATCATTCTTCTACCATCTAAATTCAAATAATTAGCTCCACCCATCATTCTTCTACCATCTAAATTCAAATGAGCTCCACCCATCATTCTTCTATCATCTAACTTCAAATAATTCCCTCCACCCACCATTCTTCTACCATCTAACTTCATACCATTAGCCCCACCCACCATTCTTCTACCATCTAACTTCAAATCATTAGCCCCACCCACCATTCTTCTATCATCAAACTTCATACCATTAGCCACACCCACCATTCTTCTACCATCGAACTTCAAATCATTAGCTCCACCCATCATTCTTCTACCATCTAAATTCAAATCATTAGCTCCACCCATCATTCTTCTACCATCTACCTTCAAACCATTAGCCCCACCCACCATTCTTCTATCATCTAACTTCAAATCTTTAGCTGCACACATCATTATTCTACCATCTAACTTCAAATCATTAGCCCCACCCACCATTCTTCTATCATCTAACTTCATATCATTAGCCCCACCCATCATTCTTCTACCATCTAACTTCAAATAATTCACTCCACCCATCATTCTTTTACCATCTAAACTCAAATCATTAGCTCCACCCACCATTCTTCTATCATCTAACATCAAATAATTCGCTCCACCCACAATTCTTCTACCATCTGACTGCAAATCATTAGCCCCACCCATCATTCTTCTATCATCTAACTTCATATCATTAGCCCCACCCACCATTCTTCTACCATCTAACTTCAAATCATTCGCTCCACCCGTCATTCTTCTACCATCTAAATTCAAACCATTAGCTCCGCCCATTAATCTTCTACCATATAAATTCAAACCATTAGCCCCACCCACCATTCTTCTATCATCTAACTTCAAATCTTTAGCTGCACACATTATTCTACCATCTAACTTCAAATCATTAGCCCCACCCACCATTCTTCTATCATCTAACTTCAAATCTTTAGCTGCACACATTATTCTACCATCTAACTTCATATCATTCGCCCCACCCATCATTCTTCTACCATCTAACTTAAAATCATTCACTCCACCCATCATTCTTCTACCATCTAAATTCAAATCATTAGCTCCACCCACTATTCTTCTATCATCTAACTTCATATCATTAGCTCTTGCTCCTGTATTCCTGGTTTTCAGAAATATACTTTCCTCCTAAACCTATATATCAGAACATATATGCAAGTTTTATCATGTTCCTCTCCCTCCTCTTCTCCAAGCTATACATATTGAGGTCATTAAATGTTGCCTTATAATCTGTTTCATTTTGTTCTTTAATGTTTTCGATACTTTACTCTACAATACTCAGTTTTATTGTGTCAGAACAATAGTCCTCAATGCCAATTCCCATGGACCACACAATAGGCCAGTATTTGAAGAGTTCCTTTTTCAAGCACAGATTGAGTTATTAATGCCTTTGTCCCTTTGCGGGGGGAATAACCTGAATCATGGCCTATTGAGGTTCTTCGAAAATGCAGTTGGGATAATGCAGAAACCTGAGTAGTTTTAAAGTTTTTATACAAGAGACTTCTCGTGATAATAGATTGATTTAAGGGATATTATAATGGTAAAACAAGTCATAGTCCTTTTTAAATTATCATCAGAGCTTACACCCAGCCCCATTTTCCCAAAAATATAGTTATTAAATATTACTTTTTTAACTTCCCCTTATCTATATCTAGCTTCCATGTCTACCTCTGTGCCAATTTACCATATATTAATAATTTTAAGCCACAACACAAAGCACACTACACTAGTCAAGGGGAAAAATACTGAGTATATTATGCATCAGGGAATGCTATAGAAAATCTTCAGGTGTGTTATTGTAATTGGTACATGTCTGCCTCAGGTCACACAGGGGAAGTCATACTTGGCCTGTTGCTCCTTGCGTTTCTGGGTCAGGTATTTCTTCTTCACGTTTTGAAGTTCGTTGGCCAGACGTTCAATCTCGTACTTGTACTCCTGACTTTGTGACTCATACATGTTAAGTTCTGATGATAATGCCTGGAACAGAGAAACATGGTGGAAAGTTCAAAGATCTGTCGTTATCTCCTAACCTGAAGCAATCCTTTGTAGGCACCCTGAGGTTCTGCCCAAGACCCAATACCACCATTTTGGAGAACACATGGGGGAAGCTCTCTCTTTTTCGTGTGTATGGGGATGTCTCCTCTTAATGGCGCCAGACTAACAGGAACACTACATAGCAGGGTGTCTCGAAGTGAGCAATGAGTTCTTTGTTGCATCAGAAACCGGGTATTCAAGTCACGTGTTTATCAATTATGTACTAAACTAACAATATTAGCAGCTGTGTAGGCCATGGACAATTTTTTTAAAAACTTATTTTATTTGGTGTTTGTTTCATTACATCCTGGGAGCTCGATGACGGGGTGGGGGCAAGCAGAAGTCCATAGCCATTTTTAGGCAATAGGATAAGACTGAAATTTAAACCACACCTCTCACTGGCCCAGAAAGAGACTTTGCATAATTCAATATAATCGTTCAATGCAACCAAATGCCCCTCTAACACACACAACTTCCACCAATGTATCATGGATCCCTCCAGGGTCCTGCATAGGCATCAAAATATATTTTTTGCTAAATTATTATTCTCTTAGTCTGAAGTTTTCAAATATGTATTTTTCGTTGTGCAGAGGTATTTTAATGTCTTACAGTGTGTTTCTTTCTTCAGATGAAGGCCTCCGAGCATGGTGAATGCATCCAAATGATTAATTGCTCCTGGGCACTTGCCTAAGTCAGCCAATGAGAAGTAACATATATATATATATATATATATATATATATATATATATATATATATATATATATATATATATATATGTATAAGTAATCTACCATTGAAACCTACATACTATAGTACGCTCTGGACAATTCTTGCTAGTTTAAAGTAAATTTAAACAGGTTTTACTTAATATATTTCATGAAAAAAACTGTATATTATACATGTAGTAAAATCCAGTAACCTTCCATACACCTTTAGTCACCTTTTTTTATCACTTCACAGAGAGAGCCCTGAAAATGTTACCTACATAAGTGCCCATAATAATAGTACAAACGGCCACACTGCCCCCCTCAAAGTGTAGATCCAGGCCTGTGCATACAGCAATGACACCACAGACTGTACTTGCCTTCAGTTGCTTGGTCTTCTCCCGTAGCGTCTGCTGGTAGATCTGTAACTGCTCGGCTGCTTCTGGGCCTGGCTGCCGGGCGAGGATATGCTTCAGCTCCACGTACAGCTTCTCCTTCTCCTGACAAAGAAGAAACACAAAGAAAAGAGGGAACCTCCATGTGAGGAACAGAAGTGACCTCGGCGTCATGTATAAGGAGGAGCAGGGATATGATGGAGGAAAATACACTAGTATGTTTGGATCCAGGAGCCTTTGGGTGCTCATTGTAATAAGGGAGAAGAAGGAATTGTAAATTATTTTATATTCCTCTTCACATTTAGTTAAAGGAACAAAGTGTTTGATCAAAATAATCAGAATATGGTACCAGCAGGACCCGAACGCTCTAGAACTCCCACCGGTTAGGTCCTCGTATTAGGTGGGTATGACCGGTTAGGTCCTCCTATTAGGTGGGTATGACCGGTTAGGTCCTCGTATTAGGTGGGTATGACCGGTTCGGTCCCCGTATTAGGTGGGTATGACCGGTTAGGTCCTCGTATTAGGTGGGTATGACCGGTTAGGTCCTCGTATTAGGTGGGTATGACCGGTTAAGTCCTCGTATTAGGTGGGTATGACCGGTTAGGTCCTCGTATTAGGTGGGTATGACCGGTTAGGTCCTCGTATTAGGTGGGTATGACCGGTTAGGTCCTCGTATTAGGTGGGTATGACCGGTTAGGTTCTCGTATTAGGTGGGTATGACCGGTTAGGTCCTCGTATTAGGTAGGTATGACCGGTTAGGTCCTCGTATTAGGTGGGTATGACCGGTTAGGTCCTCGTATTAGGTGGGTATGACCGGTTAGGTCCTCGTATTAGGTAGGTATGACCGGTTAGGTCCTCGTATTAGGTGGGTATGACCGGTTAGGTCCTCGTATCGGGTAGGTATGACCGGTTAGGTCCTCGTATTAGGTGGGTATGACCGGTTAGGTCCTCGTATTAGGTAGGTATGACCGGTTAGGTCCTCGTATTAGGTGGGTATGACCGGTTAGGTCCTCGTATTAGGTGGGTATGACCGGTTAGGTCCTCGTATTAGGTGGGTTTGACCGGTTAGGTCCTCGTATTAGGTGGGTATGACCGGTTAGGTCCTCGTATTAGGTGGGTATGACTACCCTAAGTGCTCTCAGGCAGAGTAAAGAGATTCTCTTTTGAAAATAGCTTAACTGTCTTATAAAATAGTTTCCCTGAGCTAACAAATCCCAGCTCTCATGCCTGTAATTGTTGACCAGAAGTGACTTTATTGGGGATGGGTGAGCAGTTTTAAAGGGGACTGAACAAAAGGCCAGTCAGACATTAAACATGAAACAAACAATATGTCCACATACCCAACATAAACATCCCTATCCTTAAGTATCTCCCATTATCCACTAAATAATTAAGACACCAGGCTCAGGATGCTGCTATCAGCAAAGGGCATTCCCAGGTGTGGTTGTGGTACTAGCAAATCTCATCCCTTATCTTAATTTACCCAGTATGTGTAGACTGTATATAGGGACATCTCCCACCCGGGGTGCAAGCAAGGGAAAAATCCTAAGCATTGTGTCTGATATCATGTTCATTGTCACACAAAATATCAAGTAATTTAAATATACAGTTGATAACAAGCACCTGAATATTTTAATGCATTTGTTTACCGTAAACGTAATTTGAAGTTCGTAATTATTAACTGATCCACCATCAAATGATTACTAATTATCGCTAATTATCCCCAAGGGTCCGCATGCATTATTTTTATATATCAAAACTGTCTGGAAACAAATCCCAGCATCTGGAACAAATATGAGCATGTACAAGCATTATTCCACCTAGGGGCCAGAACTTGTTCAGTTGTCTCCTATAAAATGCTTTAAATTAATACGTTTTTATTATATTTTAATTCACACTGTAAAACTCAAGTTTGGTGGTGATTGACAGCTAGAAAAATGACGAACATCAAAATGTGTTTACTGTAAGAAAATGCAACCCCTTTAATAACATTCAATTAATAAAAGCTTGTTAATGTTTATATTTTTCTAACAGCGCTCCATTCCATCCCTTTAATGCCATGTGATTACATTGTTAATCATCAAATAATTGCAACATTTCACTGCAATATTGGTTCATTCAGAAGTGACAAACATACGGCTGAACTTCTTGTACTGATTAAAAATAATTTATATATAGGGCCACTGACCTACCGGTAAGTGCTCTTTATAGTATGAAAGAGCACAAGATTCAATGTTAAAATGATGCATATTTTATTTTAATTACACTAATAACAGCTAAAAATTCAAAAGTTTTAAATCATTGTTTACATGCAGTCTATTCTGCCCACTGGCTGTAGCATGAGTAACTAGCAAAGTGCTGAGTACATCACACTTGTGTGAGGCTTTAAGGGGAAGGCTGTGATTGATAGCACCTCTTCTGAATGGACTCAGGCTACACTGCACTGTCCAGCTAACCCATAGCTTTCCTATTTTAGGCAAGTACCAGTACTCCATGCCTGCACAGATAGATGTGGTAAGGGTTACATTTCCGTTTGGATCACTGCACAGAGCAACCTCCCCCCTTCCCCCTTAGCTGCATAGCTAAAATTCCAGATGGACAAGACTTCAGAAACGTGAACTATCTTCCATTTAGAAAAAATAAACCAATTTGGTTTCCTTCAAACTGGAAATATAAGCAGTCCAACAAAAACCTTACCATTGACTTGAATAAGGGACACACCCATTGCAGTAATGGAGCTGGCAAGGAGCAAGCTGTGGGCAGTCTTTCACACATATAAATACAGATTTGATTTGATTGCTCAGTGAAAAATGCACGAATTTCAACATGCTTTTAGGAGATCTTCACAGTGGTGTGGCCCAAATTGTGATGAATTAAGTGGCCCTTTAATCTGAAACCCAGTATGCTCTGATTTTTTTACCCTGTGAAATATTGTAACATACAGGGAGTGCAGAATTATTAGGCAAGTTGTATTTTTGAGGATTAATTTTAATATTGAACAACAACCATGTTCTCAATGAACCCAAAAAACTCATTAATATCAAAGCTGAATATTTTTGGAAGTAGTTTTTAGTTTGTTTTTAGTTTTAGCTATTTTAGGGGGATATCTGTGTGTGCAGGTGACTATTACTGTGCATAATTATTAGGCAACTTAACAAAAAACAAATATATACCCATTTTAATTATTTATTTTTACCAGTGAAACCAATATAACATCTCAGCATTCACAAATATACATTTCTGACATTCAAAAACAAAACAAAAACAAATCAGTGACCAATATAGCCACCTTTCTTTGCAAGGACACTCAAAAGCCTGCCATCCATGGATTCTGTCAGTGTTTTGATCTGTTCACCATCAACATTGCGTGCAGCAGCAACCACAGCCTCCCAGACACTGTTCAGAGAGGTGTACTGTTTTCCCTCCTTGTAAATCTCACATTTGATGATGGACCACAGGTTCTCAATGGGGTTCAGATCAGGTGAACAAGGAGTCATGTCATTAGATTTTCTTCTTTTATACCCTTTCTTGCCAGCCACGCTGTGGAGTACTTGGACGCGTGTGATGGAGCATTGTCCTGCATGAAAATCATGTTTTTCTTGAAGGATGCAGACTTCTTCCTGTACCACTGCTTGAAGAAGGTGTCTTCCAGGAACTGGCAGTAGGACTGGGAGTTGAGTTTGACTCCATCCTCATCCCGAAAAGGCCCCACAAGCTCATCTTTGATGATACCAGCCCAAACCAGTACTCCACCTCCACCTTGCTGGCGTCTGAGTCGGACTGGAGCTCTCTGCCCTTTACCAATCCAGCCACGGGCCCATCCATCTGGCCCATCAAGACTCACTCTCATTTCATCAGTCCATAAAACCTTAGAAAAATCAGTCTTGAGATATTTCTTGGCCAAGTCTTGACGTTTCAGCTTGTGTGTCTTGTTCAGTGGTGGTCGTCTTTCAGGCTTTCTTACCTTGGCCATGTCTCTGAGTATTGCACACCTTGTGCTTTTGGGCACTCCAGTGATGTTGCAGCTCTGAAATATGGCCAAACTGGTGGCAAGTGGCATCGTGGCAGCTGCACGCTTGACTTTTCTCAGTTCATGGGCAGTTATTTTGCGCCTTGGTTTTTCCACACGCTTCTTGCGACCCTGATGACTATTTTGAATGAAACGCTTGATTGTTCAAAGATCACGCATCAGAAGCTTTGCAATTTTAAGAGTGCTGCATCCCTCTGCAAGATATCTCACTATTTTTGACTTTTCTGAGCCTGTCAAGTCCTTCTTTTGATCCATTTTGCCAAAGGAAAGGAAGTTGCCTAATAATTATGCACACCTGATATAGGGTGTTGATGTCATTAGACCACACCCCTTCTCATTACAGAGATGCACATCACCTAATATGCTTAATTGGTAGTAGGCTTTCGAGCCTATACAGCTTGGAGTAAGACAACATGCATAAAGAGGATGATGTGGTCAAAATACTCATTTGCCTAATAATTCTGCACTCCCTGTATAAAGGCAGATATAGAAGATAAAAATACTTAGACAGTATACCTTTCCAAGCTAAAAGCCTGATGATATGTTAAACACATCCTTTTTAGTAATTGGCTTGGTATAAGATAATGATGTTACCAATTGTTCTCTCCTAAGTGAGTAATTTTATTTTAATTCTCCTTTTATACAGTTTTTCTCTGTGAAGTAAGCAAGCTTTGGAGAAATTCACTCCATATACATTGCACAGAGGTACAACAGGGTAACATAATAGATGTACAAACAGCTCTTCAGGCCGGCTCTTCTCTCAATAACATATCTCTGACAAAAATACTTTGGAAGCTCGTACATTTATTCTCAGCACTTCCTGCGCGAGTCGGCCCCATTACCTTGATTTGTGAGATGCTTCTGGTTTGTAAAAATTCTGGCACGAGAATGATGAAGAATAAACAAAGGAGAGATCCAGCGCTTGTTCTCTCTGACAGTAAATTGTAGCTCTCTTGTATTCCTCTTTCTGGCTCAAACAATAGAATACTAATAGATATGTAAGTGCTCGCAAGTGAGACCTTCAGTGGAGGCCTTGTGGCTGCGTTTAGCAAGATCTCTATGGAAAATGTAGCCACTATATAAATAAAGTGTATATGTAAACTAGCGACTTGCCCGTCAAAAATGACGGCAATAAAATTGTAAGCCAGGCAATGCTGTTTACCACACAATGTGAGGCTTTTGCTTCTCTGAGCACCTTCGGCGCTCATTGCGAACCTTTCCTACTGCCAAATTTTGTACTTGGGAATGCCATGTGTCTCTTTCCAGCATCTCCCCCCTATCCCTTCTCTGTGTGTTTCTCCTCTGTGTGTCTGCTGAATGTTTGTGTGGCGCGCACTGACTGCCGTTTGTTTTATTTTCAAAGTCGCGCATGCCTGGCGCTGTTGGTGTAAGTGTTACTGTCTTTGCCGTCATGTATTTTCTAAGTCCCATGTGCCTGACTTTGGTCAGCCTAATTTTCATCCAGTTTCAGAATTTTTTCACGTTTTTCGTCCACCATTTTTTTACCCTGCTTAGCCGATTTTTGAGTGACGAAATACGTCAAATAAGGCTCAAAATCGCTTGCAACCTCACTCCTAGGCTTCCGGCCTCACCCCCCTTGTTGTGTGTGAATGTGTTTTTATTTATTTTTTTATAATTTTTCTTGTTTTTCGATTTCCATGGTTCGGCCGTTAAATTCATATTTTTCTGAGGTCTTATTCCCCCCCCGAGCTCGCATGTGTGACAGCGCCCCTGCCTGCAATGAGCTGTAATCCAGTTACAGTGCCTTGCAAAAGTATTCACCCCCCTTGTCATTTTTCGTGTTTTGTTGCCTCACAACCTGGAATTAACATGGAATGTTTGAGGATTTGCATCATTAAATTTACAGAACATGCTCACAACTTTGAAGATTTTTTTTTTTTTAATTGTGAAGCAAATAACAAATATGACAAAATATGTATGCATAACTATTCACCCCCCTAAAGTCAATACTTTGCAGAGCCACCTTTTGTGGCAATCACAGCTCCAAGTCACTTTAGATAAGTATCTACGAGTTTGCCACATCTTACCACTGGGATTTTTGCCCATTCCTCCTTGCAAAACTGCTCCAGCTCCTTCAAGTTGGATGGTTTGCGCTTGTGAAGAGCAATCTTTAGGTCTGACCACAGATTTTCTATTGGATTGAGGTCTGGGCTGTGACTAGGCCATTCCAACACATTTACATGTTTCCCCTTAAACCCCTCAAGTGTTGCTTTAGCAGTGTGTTTGGGGTCATTGTCCTGTTGGAAGGTGAACCTCCGTCCTAGCCTCAAATCACGCACAGAGTGGTACAGGTTTTGCTCAAGAATATCCCTGTATTTAGCACCATCCATCTTTCCCTCAACTCTGGCCAGTTTCCCAGTCCCGGCTGCTGAAAAACATCCTCACAGCATGATGCTGCCACCACCATGTTTCACTGTGGGGATGGTGCTCTTTGGGTGATGTGATGTGTTGGGTTTGCACCAGACATAGCGTTTTCTTTGATGGCCGAAAAGTTCAATTTTAGTCTTATCAGACCAGAGCACCTTCCTCCATACATTTTGGGAGTCTCCCACATGCCTTTTCGCAAACTCAAAACGTGCCATTTTGTTTTTTTGCTGAAAGTAATGGCTTTCTTCTGGCCACTCTGCCATAAAGCCCAACTCTATGGAGCGTACGGCTTATTGTCGTCCTATCTGCAGATACTCCAGTCTCTGCTGTGGAACTCTGCAGCTCCTCCAGGGTTACCTTAGGTCTCTGTGCTGCCTCTCTGATTAATGCTCTCCTTGCCTGGTCTGTGTGGTGGCCGGCCGTCTCTTGGCAGGTGTGCTGTTGTGCCGTGTTCTTTCCATTTGGTTATGATAGATTTGATGGTGCTACTGGGGATCATCAAATATTTGGATATTTTTTATAGCCTAACCCTGACTTGTTCTTCTCAATAACATTGTCCCTTACTTGTTTGGAGAGAGTTCCTTGGTCTTCATGGCAGTGTTTGGTTAGTGGTGCCTTTCGCTTAGGTGTTGCAGCCTCTGGGGCCTTTCAAAAAAGGTGTGTATATGTAATGACAGGTCATGTGACACTTAGATTGCACACAAGTGGACATCATTTCACTAATTATTTGACTTCTGAAGGTAATTGGTTGCACCAGAGCTTTTTATGGGCTTCATAACAAAGGGGGTGAATACATACGCACATGCCAATTTTCTGTATTCTATTTCTAAAAAATAGAACTTAAGGCTGTAATATAACAAAATAGGTAAACAGTCAAGGGTGCTGAATACGTTTGCAAGGCACTGTATATATAACTGCAGTGTAAAAAGTTTAAAAAAAATTAGTGCAGTGGAAAGTATAAATGTTTATTTTCCATTACTAATGAATACTTATTAAATTAATGTACATTAATAATTAATTTTGAATGAACAAATGTATTAGGAAGTGTGAAGCATTAATGTATTCAAAAAGTAACGACAGTGTAAAATATGCTATTTAGCGTATTTTATATATATATATATATATATATATATATATATATATATATATACTGTAAATAGGGGATAGGATGGTAGAACGGCTGGGGGAGTTTTTAAACTTGTAGGTGGGGGGGAGGGACTATATAGAAGTATTGGGGTAAATAGGGTAGAGAGGGTAGAGAGGGAAAGGGATGAATTAGTTACCCATGGGGGAGGAGAAGGGGGAGGGTTACAATAGAGACAGTAGGGAGGTATTAATAGGGGCCTCAAATACAGTGGCAAGCACTTCACAACGGCAGAGCCATAGCAACATAAAGTGTATGCTTGTTAACGCAAGAAGTTTGCCTGGGAAAATGGATGAGCTAGAGATATTAGCAGTACAAGAAAAATGGGGCTTAATAGGCATTACTGAAACATGGTGGGATGAATCTTATGACTGGACTGTTAATCTGGATGGTTATAACCTATTTAGGAAAGATAGGGGAAATGGTAAAAGAGGAGGAGGGATCTGTCTGTATGTTAAGCCTGAATTTAAGCCCATAGTCAGAGAAGATATTTATGCTGGCACTAACGGCATCATTGAATCTTTGTGGGTTGAGCTAAATAGTGGAGGAGCTAATTCTAAACGCATATTGGTGGGAGTATGCTATAAACCCCCAAATATAGCTGAAAGTGAGGAAATACAATTATTGTTACAGATTGGAAAGGCAGCTAAGCATGGGCAAGTTCTAATAATGGGAGACTTTAATTACCCTGAAAGAAACTGGATAAATGAGACCAGCAGCTCAGCTAAGGGGAGGGGGTTCTTGAGTACACTCTGAGATCATTATCTGGCCCAGGTAATACAAGAACCTACTAGAAATGGGGCCAACTTGGATTTAGTCATCACAAGTAATATTGATATAATATTAAATGTTAAAATAGGGGAACCCTTGGGGAACAGTGATCACAACACAGTATAATTTGAGATTGAATACAAAAAACAGAGTTGTAAGGGGCCAACAAAAACTCTAAATTTTAAAAGGGCTAACTTTAATGGGCTACGGGCAGCAATACAACATATAGACTGGGAGAAAGTACGTACAGGGAAAAATACTGAAAATCAATGGACATCATTCAAATCCTTACTAAATAAACATACTCATTAGCATGTACCATGTGGAAATAAAATGAATAGGAGCAAATCATATCCCATGTGGCTTAACAATGACTTAAAGATCATGATGAGGAAAAATAAATATGCATTTAAATTATACAAGGGGGAGGGAACAGAGGCAGCTTTATGTGACTATAAGGAAATCAACAAGGCTTGCAAAAGGGCTATTAGACTGGCTTAAATAGAAAATGAGAAGTCAGTTGCAATGGAAAGTAAGACTAACCCTAAAATATTTTTTAAATATATTAATGGGAAGAAGGCCAGGAAGGAAGCTATAGGAACATTACAATGTGACACAGGCCATCTGATAATTAGTGACCAGGAAAAGGCAGATGAGCTAAATAGGTTCTTTTCGTCGGTATACACAGGGGAGGTACCAGTGGTTGGGACACTGCAACATAATGGGGCTACACTACCATCACTAAATAATTGGTTAACGTAGGAAGAAATCCAAAAGAGATTGGAGAAAATAAATGTTAATAAAGCCCCAGGTCCTGATGGAATACATCCAAGGGTACTGAGGGGGCTGGGTTCTGTAATAGCCAAACCATTATATCTAATCTTTCAAGACTCACTCACTACAGGGTCTCTACCGGATGACTGGAGAAAAGCAGAGGTGATACCTATATTTAAGAAGGGATCAAGAGCAAATCCAGGGAATTATAGTCCAGTGAGCCTCACATCTGTAGCTGGGAAGCTTTTAGAAGGGTTAATAAGGGACAGAATACAAGAATATGTCTATTTGAACAAGATCATAGGTAGCAGTCAACACAGATTTATGAAGGATAGGTCGTGTCAGACCAATCTAATTAGTTTTTATGAGGAGGTTAGTAGGAACTTGGATCAGGGCAACTCAGTGGATGTAGTCTTCTTAGATTTTTCAAAGGCATTTGATACAGTGCCACATAGAAGACTAGTGAGCAAACTAAGGGATACAGGAATTGCAGTAAATATCGGCTCATGGATTGAGAGCTGGCTAAAAGACAGGAAGCAAAGGGTTGTTGTGAATGGAACATACTCCGATTGGTCTAATGTGATAATGTGATAAATATTACAAAAGCCGCAAAATGCTCACGAGCCGCGTAACACATTAATAACATTACCAATATACAATGCCGCTTTACACAATAAACGGCTTTCTCTCGCACACGCAGTCTATTTATAATGCACACTTGGAACATTCATTACACTTTATCATCAGGGCACCAACACTCAAACTTTATATTCTATGCTGTCGGAAAATACAAACAGATTGTTAACTCTTTAGGCTATTGCTGGCTGCATATATCACATATAATAGTTGTCAAACTACGAAACGTCGACACGCTTTGGGAGCTCGCGAAGCGGGGACGAAGTGCGGGCCGCAAATGCGGACCCTAGCTTTGCGAGGGGCCGCATTTGTGGACGTGGAGGCTCCCACGTCGGCTGCAATGAGCCAAAGGCTCATTGTAGGCCGCAAATGAGGGCCCTCGCTTTGCGAGGGGCCGCATTTGCGGAAGTGGAGGCTCTACGGCACCTCACAAGCGGTTACAAACAGCCACAGAAGGGGGACTTGGAAAAAAAAACTCTAAGACGTAATTACTAAATACGGACTTACAGAAACAAATATGAGCCGCGGGACTTTGAAAAAAAAAATACGGACTTACACAAAAAAATACGAGCCACAGAACTTAGAAAAAAAAAACATTACAAAGTAGCAAAAATACGACTTTAACGGCCGAGCACAGCGTAAAACATAAAAAAAAGACTAAATACACACAAAAATGAAATAAAAAAACGTACCCACAGCAAGTGGGGACACCCAGGGCGTTTGGAAGTGAAGTTACACCTCAATTTAAGTCCAATTTACCAAGTTTAGACACTCAAAAAAATGGCTGCCGGAAAAAAACGAAAACGAGGCTACACGACCTCTAAAGCCGCAAAACACCACCAAGCACATACGACTTTTACAAAAAGCCGTGCAAGATACACTATTAGCAAGGACGCTAAATCATCCACACCCGCGTATCACATACACATTAGCCGCCATTTTACAACACTAACTTACACAATGTGGAACTACACAGCTACACAAACGGTTTCCCCTTGCGTACGCAGACTATTTACGCTACACACTGCACACATTGCTGACACTTACACCTCAGCTCAACAACAGTGCAAACCTACATTGTATGCTGCAGGAACATCAAAACAGATTGTTAGCTCTTCAGCACATTGCTTGCTGCATATATTAATTACAAATAGGTAAAGTATATTAATTTATGATTTAATTAATTAATTATCATGAAAAACTACATATACACAAAAATAAAAAAAAACACCACAGTATCACAATAAACGGCAAAGCCCCTCAACGGCCTCATAGGACACAAACTACACCAGGGGACAGCCTTGCAATAAGCGCAAAAAGGAGATCAGCGCTGGCCTTACAATGACAGCAAAAGAGTCTCTGATAACAAAAAATACACCAACCAAGAGGCTCGCAATGAGCGTCGAAGGATCTCAGGCGACCAAAACACCTACTGTCTTTGGCAAACAGCATTACCTGCCTTACAACTTTATTGCCCTGTCATTTTTGACGGGCAAGTCGCTGGTTAATTTAAAAAAATACTCAAAGTATATTCATTTATTCAATAAATAATTCATTATTACTTAACTACATATACATAAAAATATATATCTCTCTTTATCATGACTGATGAAGGTGCTCAGAGGACCAAAAGTACTCAACAGGAGAGGCTCGCAATGAGCGCCGAAGGCGGTCAGCGCAAGGCTCGCAATGAGCGCTGAAGGTCCTCAGAGTATAAAACGGTTTACATTGTGTGTCAAACAGCATTCCCATGGCTTAAAATTGTATTGCCCTGTCATTTTTGACGGGCAAGTCGCTAGTATATATATGTATATTATATATTAAGTTGTTTACTAAGCCACAGTAGCTCCAGTCTGAGCTACTTCCATTAGAGTATTGAAATACTACCTTGATCTTGCTGTGCACAAGCTCACGAAAAATGAATAACTTACAGAATGGATATATTGTCTGACATGAAATAATGGGGTTTAAAAAGAACACAACAGACACAATGGTTTGCTTCTATTAGTGCTGTAATTTCAGACATTATAAAACAAGTTTCTGTGTATGATAACCTTGGCACATCACTTTGTGGGGGAAAGGAAGTCCTTGCTATGAATTCCAACTCTTTCTTTGTTCGCCAACAGGTCAAGCAATTAGAAAACCTTTTCCTAAAGAGGAGTATCTCGGTGCATGCTGGATCAGTTGGTAGGTGAGGTATGGGGTGAGATCTAATGTGGAATATCAATGTGTGAGCTCTAAGCGGTCATGTCCTTATCAAGGTCACAACTGCTACACTTAACAGCATTTGTTGCATTAAAGGTTCTCTCTCCTCCGTAGAGCTACAATGAGCAGACAGATTGGTGCTCATCTACTACAACAGTGTGCTGGAAGACCTATTAATGAACTTTTGCATCATTTTCAAAATGTTTCTCACTGCACCAATCCTTCAAACTGCCCACCATGGCGGCCGAAATGTCAGTACTTGTCTGTGCAAATGACCATATTAAAGGCACTTTGAACTGATGGGTCCAAATTGGGATATCCAGATACTTATGTGGCACTTATTTTGATATATATTACAATAATAATTAATAGTATTTCCATTTCACATTAATTCTGGTATTTTTATATTGTGCTTATGTTACTTATATGAGCTCTTCGTGATATGCTATTTACATTTATCAAAGACAGACCTTTTAATGGATTTATTTTTTCCTCTTGCCTCTCTGGAATTTGAGCTATGCTTTCAGACAGCTCAGTATCTCATTTGAGATCATAAATCACATTCAGCCCAAATCAGCAGCCTGTTTATTGCTCCATGCACTGATCACACTTCCCCGATAAAGTATCAACAAACAAAAATGTAGTCCTTACCACATCTATCTGTGCAGGCATGGAAGACTGGTACTCACTTAAAACAAGAAATGGCAGCTATGGGTTAACTGATTAGCGCAGTGTAGCCAGAGTCTGCGGGAAGCTGTGCTGTCAATCAAAGCCTTCCACCATAGAGTGTCACACCTGTGCAGGACTCTTGCAATAGGCTATGCAATTAAAAAATATATAGATAATTTTAACAGTCTTGTGTTCTTTCACATCATGGAGAGCAGTTAAAGTGGCTTCAGTGGTCCTTTATATGCTCGTTGGCTCCACCAGAGTTCCATGAAACTCCATGCTGAAAGGCATTCTGCCATCTTTATTCCTAGGACCTTTTGGCTTAATACAGTATCCAATCATGTCACTACAGTCAATGCTATGTTTCCTTCTGAACATAGCAATCTTTAGAATTGTCAAGGTTTGCATATATGTTAAGTGTCTATATGTTTCATAAGACATACTGTATATACTTGATTATATGCCGACCCGAGTATAAGCCAAGGCACCAATTTTACCACAAAATACTGGGAAAACTTAGTGACTCGAGTATAAGCGGAGGGTGGAAAATGTGCTTCCCCTGTGTGTCTCTCTTGTGCCGTCTGTGCCCCTTTCTTGTGTCCCCACTCTCTCTCCCCTGTGTCTCTTCACCTTCTCCCTCCCCTGTGTCTCTTCCCCCCTCTCCCTCCCCTGTTTCTCTTCTCCCCTCTCCCTCACCTGTGTCTCTTCCCCCTCTCCCTTCCCTCTGTCTCTTTCCCTCCCCCTCCCTTATCACCCTCCTCAACCCCCCTCCTCAAACTCCCTCCTCAACCTCCCCCCTCATCCTCAACCCCCCTCCTCAACCCCCCTTCTCATCCTCAACCTCCCTCCTCAACCTCTCTCCTCAAAACCCCTCCTCAACCTCAACCCCTCATCCTCAATGCCCCTCCTCATTCTCACCCCCATCTTCAAACCCCCTCCTCATCCTCAACCCCCCTCCTCATCCTCAACCCCCCCTCCTCATCCTCAACCCTCCTCCTCAACCCCCCTCCTCATTCTCAACCCTCCTCCTCATCCTCAACCCCCCTCCTCATCCTCAACCTCCCTCCTCAACCCCCCTCCTCATCCTCAACCTTCTTTATCAACCCCCCTCCTCAACCTCCCTCCTCAACCCTCCTCCTCATCCTCAACCCCCCTCCTCATCCTCAACCTCCCTCCTCAACCCCCCTCCTCATCCTCAACCTTCTTTATCAATCCCCCTCCTCAACCCCCCTCCTTAACCTCAACCCTCTTCATCATCCACAACACCCCTCCTCAACCCCCCTCTTCATCCTCAACCCCCCTCCTCAACCTCATCCCCCCGGGTCATATGCTAATGACGTGATGTCACATGCGCGTCACGTCATTAGCATTGGCATTGGCCGGGTCAAGACGCAGCCGGAAGGAGCGTGGAGGAGCAGAGGAGCAGCAGCTGCAGATGGAAGGTAAGTGATGGGAAAGGGAGAGGGCCAGGTAGTTAGAGAGGTACAGTGAGGAGGGGGGTTTAGGATGAGGAGGGGGTTTAGGATGAGGATGGGGGGTTTGAGGATGAAGATGGGGGGGTTGAGGATGATAAGGGAGGGGGAGGGAAAGAGCCACGGGGGGGGAAGAGAGACATGGGGGAAAGAGAGACACGGGGGTGGTGACTCGAGTATAAGTCAAGGGGGCCCTTTTCAGCCTTAAAAAAAAGGGCTCAAAAACTTGGCTTATCTCCGAGAAATAATTTTCAGGATCTCATTTTCTAAACCAAATAATATCGTGTATAGATTACAGTAAAGACTCACCAGCAAATTCAATCACAACAGTCACAAAGTAATGAATCTGTTAAATTCCAAATTAGATACACACAAGAAAAGCTATGTTTCAATACTTAGAAACAAAAATGGTGGCTCCCACTGGAGTATAACATCATATGATAGTTAACAAATTGAATGCTGTGTTTCTATGTTTCCATAATCAAGAACAGTCTAATCGAGTACTCTTTCTAAGCACGTATGTCGCTATGAGATCTATAATTTGCTTCCTTAAGTATATATTATGTATCTTCACTATATCTTATTATTGTACCATTCACTTCTTCGTATTTACTCATTTACAGTGGATATAAAAAGTCTACACAGCCCGGTGTAGCCCAGACCTGAATCCGATTGAAAATCTGTGGGTTGATCTGAAGAGGGCTGTGCAGGAGATGCCCTCGCAATCTGACAGATTTGGAGCGTTTTTGGGCAAATCTTGCCAAGTCAAAATGTGCCATGCTGATAGACTCATACCCAAAAAGACTGAGTGCTGTAATAAAATCAAAAGGTGCTTCAACAAAGTATTAGTTTAAGGGTGTGCATACTTATGCAACCACATTATTTTTATTTTTTTATTTTTCTTCCCTCCACCTAAAAGATTTCAGTTTGTTTTTCAATTGAGTTGTACAGTTTACAGCACAGAAACCTGACATTTTAACAGGGGTGTGTAGACTTTTTATATCCACTGTATATCCTATACCCATGTATGGCACAGTAGGCATAGCATCCAGAAATTAGCACAGGGGGTTGGGGAAATTATTTTAGTATGTCTTCACCATTTCTTTTCATCTGTCCTAAGAGCCAACCCTGTGTATACATGTATGTAACTTTATCCCTGCCTGCTATTGAAAACTATAATATGTTGTGCAATTAGTAATGAGTTACGACCACTGCATGTAACACTCTGATATATATATATATATATATATATATATATAGTGCTCTCCAAGCTTAAATAAAGCAATGTAATTGACATTGTTGGTTTCGTTCCCTTGATTGAGTCTTGCTTAGCCACTGAAAAGGGGATATTCCCCTCCAACAGTAGAAAGAGACTTGGAATTCAGAATAAGCTTTTCTCTGCACAGTAAACATGTGGCAGTTAAAACTGACAGTGCCTTCAAAAGGACTATTGGAAAACAAATTTGTTAAAAAGGACACACAATAGCCAACAGAAACTGAATGAAGAAAAATGGAACCTCCCAATAAAGATTAATTGTTGCTTTCCAAGAACATTCTGCCCCTTATCAAGTTTTGTTATTCAAAAGACAAAGGGAATAAATCTGACCACAGTGGCCCTCTCCGGCTATGACTGCCCCATTGTCTTTAGCGCAGAAATACTGTACAGTCCTTGGTGTTTTCTGTAAGTGGCACAGTGTCGGACAGAGTCAAACAGTTCTGTGGATTATTTTGCACTGTGGCTGAACAAGATATAATCCAGCAAGACGCACGAGATCTGCAGAGGCCCCTTAAAGATGTGAAGAATTCCTTATCAGAACATGCAGAATCATAATACCATCCATATGCACTATAACAAAAGGGTATCGGCATGGTGTTTGGATTATTGCCATCCATATGCACTATAACAAAAGGATATCGGCATGGTATTTGGACTATTGCAGGGCTCGAGAGGGAATGGTTTGGCAGATGATACACTTACAGTATGATTGTGCACTAGACTGCCAATAAATATCTAGCAAGAGATGTTCTGGGGATCAGGATAACAGTTTTCATGGAAAATATAATAAAAATGTGCAGTATTACCAGAAATGTCTCCATTGTGATCTCCAATTTGGTGGGGAAACAGAATAATGGAGAATGTTGGCAGAGGGAGACATATTAAAGGGCATCCGACGCGCGCCAAGTTGTTTAAAAGCACAGAGTGCAATTGAAAGGGGGATGTGGGACAGGATAATACAATAGTGCATATTTACTGAGCAAGCCCCCAGAGCAGCTCCTCATTATATTTCCGTGACAGTCAAACAGACAGGAGAGAAAGAGAGTTGGGAAGACAAAATAAAGCTCTACAACAGCTCCCACGCCAGTGATTGTGAGGAGACATTGCACAGCTCTCTATTCAAGAGCCCGTGCCCAGTTCTGCTGATAAGCGCTCAATGCGGCGCTCTGGGGTTTGATTAAAAGGATTTTGTATTTTATGTTGGTAAAAAAATAAATAAACACTACTTTGGCAGGAGGAGGAATTCTATTGCAAGAACAATATAAACACTTAAAGGTGCGATAATGATAGAAGCAGAACTCAGTACAGGTATGAGAAAGGAGCTGAGTCTTATAATAAGATGCTGAACTATTAGAGGGAAAAATAACACAAGAAAATGAATATGGGGAGAAAATAAGGTACATAAAAGTAAATATATACACAGGTGTAACGGAACCCATCACTGTTTTACCCTGTTTTATGGTTATTTAATTCTTGGTTAAAATATGATCACATTGCTATACTGTAGATATGTTGGTTTATGTTCTACAGAATATATTGGCTCAGAATATTACAGCTACTAGGCTAATAGATAATCCTATTACAGAGACTCTTCATAAGATAAGGAAGTCTATTGTATAAAGTGTTTTCATTGTGAGACATAAGAACAAAGAAGCATGATCTAATCATTGTCTGATTGTATCAAAGTTGCCAGGTAGCCTCAGGGAGGTGTGACCCACCTATTGTCCCTCTATGTGTATTGTGTGGCCAACTATGGGGGATGTGGATTGCCTGTGGGAAGAGATGTGTATAAATATTTCTGCACATAACAAAATAAAGTCAGTATTCATTTGACTCCCAAATTGTGTGTCGTCCAAAATGGGAGGTTGGGAATGGTGAAACTGTAGTGCCTCTTGGGTATTTTACCGTATACCAGCGGAGATATTGGATTCGTGTTCCAACTCCGTTACAACAGGTATATTATATACCTAGTAAAATCCAGGAACCTTCCAAATCCCTTTAATGGCCACTAAAGTCACTGGCAATAAACAAGGGGACTGTGCAAGTTTATATATTTATCATAAAATGTCTCCTATTTGGATATAAAATATATTTTGAGTGTTTTCCTTTTTTATTGAAAGCTTCATTTTTTGCAGTCTCCATCACGCCACATTTTTAAAGTTCCACCTAAGCTTAAAGGGACACCCCAACAACAACTTGGTTTCATCAGAAAGAGAATTAAAGGGACATGGAAATAATGTAACATCAGAGCGAGGGTTTCTCATAATGTATCACAAGTTTGACGTAATATTTTTTTCATACAAAGAAGACTTTTGGAATGTTTAAAACATGTTCTTTTAACTATGAAAAAAACAAACAGTTGTGGTCCATGTTCCTTTAAATATCTGACTACAGATTTCTCTGTGTTAAATCATCAATATTCAGCATTGTTGGTGCCGCTCACAGAGCTTGATAAGTGTGGCGGTGGATACCAGTGGGGACAGAAACAAACAAGCATACCACATCAACGTGCTTAGTGCAGCACTAACAATGCTAAATATCCCAGAAATGATTGTCAGTTTTTTATTCTCTTTCAGAATAATTTACCAAAACCACCTAATTTTCTGATCCATTTAAGTGTCTTTTATATGAAAAAGCAAATCTAGAGCACTTATGGGACGTGTTTAGATGGACAATTACTGCTCAAAGATCGAAAAAATACAATAGGAATAAAACATGTTCCATTTGTGGCACAGGCACTTAGAATTCTGAGCTGTGTAATCTGATTTGCAAAAAAGATAGAGTCAAATCAGGTTACAGCTGCAGTTCTAATCTGTTATTTATTTAATTATTTTCTTCTTCTTCAGTTCAAATCACCTGGCTGCAATATGACTTTTCCTCTTGTTGCAATAAATTATAACATGTTTGGCTCATACAGTGCCTTCCAAAAGTATTCACCCCCCTTGGCATTTTTTGTGTTTTGTTGCCTCACAACCTGGAATTAACATGGAATGTTTGAGGATTTGCATCATTTAATTTACAGAACATGCCCACAACTTTGAAGATGTTTTCTTTTTTTTTTTATTGTGAAGCCAACAGCAAATAGGACAAAATAACAGAAAAAGTCAATGTGCATAACTATTCACCCCCCTAAAGTCAATACTTTGTAGAGCCACCTTTTGCTGCAATCACAGCTCCAAGTCGCTTTGGATAAGTCTCTATGAGCTTGCCACATCTTACCACTGGGAATTTTGCCCATTCCTCCTTGCAAAACTGCTCCAGCTCCTTCAAGTTGGATGGTTTGTGCTTGTGAACAGCAATCTTTAAGTCTGACCACAGATTTTCTATTGGATTGAGGTCTGGGCTGTGACTAGGCCATTCCAACACATTTACATGTTTCCCCTTATACCCCCCAAGTGTTGCTTTAGCAGTGTGTTTGGGGTCATTGTCCTGCTGGAAGGTGAACCTCCGTCCTAGCCTCAAATCACGCACAGAGTGGTACAGGTTTTGCTCAAGAATATCCCTGTATTTAGCACCATCCATCTTTACCTCAACTCTGACCAGTTTCCCAGTCCCGGCTGCTGAAAAACATCCCCACAGCATGATGCTGCCACCACCATGTTTCACTGTGGGGATGGTGCTCTTTGGGTGATGTGATGTGTTGGGTTTGCACCAGACATAGTGATTTCTTTAATGGCCGAAAAGTTCAATTTTGGTCTCATCAGACCAGAGCACCTTCCTCCATACATTGTGGGAGTCTCCCACATGCCTTTTCACAAACTCAAAACGTGCCATTTAGTTTTTTGCTGAAAGGAATGGCTTTCTTCTGGCCACTCTGCCATAAAGCCCAACTCTATGGAGCGTACGGCTTATTGTCGTCCTATGTACAGATACTGCAGTCTATGCTGTGGAACTCTGCAGCTCCTCCAGGGTTATCTTAGGTCTCTGTGCTGCCTCTCTGATTAATGCCCTCCTTGCCCAGTCCGTGAGTTTTGGTGGGCGGCTGTCTCTTGGCAGGTTTGCTGTTGTGCCATGTTCTTTCCATTTGGTTATGATATATTTGATGGTGCCCCTGGGGATCACCAAAGATTTGGATATTTTTATAACCTAACCCTTACGTGTACTTCTCAACAACATTGTCCCGTACTTGTTTGGAGTGTTCCTTGGTCTTCATGGCAGTGTTTGATTAGTGGTGCTTCTTGCTTAGGTGTTGCAGCCTCTGGGGCCTTTCAAAAAAGGTGTGTATATGTAATGACAGATCATGTGACACTTAGATTGCACACAGGTGGACATCATTTCACTAATTATGTGTCTTCTGAAGGTAATTGGCTGCACCAGAGCTTTTTATGGGCTTCATAACAAAGGTGGGGAATACATACGCACATGCCAATTTTCTGTTTTCTAAATCTAAAAAATAGTTTTATGTATATATTTTTCTCATTTCACTTCACCAATTTAGATTATTGTGTTCTAATCCATCACATAAAGTTCAGATTAACAAAACATTAAACTTAAGGCTGCAATGTAACAAAATAGGTAAAAAGTCAAGGAGGGTGAATACTTTTGTAAGGCACTGTATATTTGATCTTCTCTAATTCAATGTATCACTGTACAACGGTTCCCTGGTGCTTAACACCTAAACATGGATTTAAATTATTATGGAAAAATAAAGGAACTGGAATGGTCTATGGATGGATGGTCACTCTTAAAGAGCTAGTGACAAACAATGTCCCATATCACATGCAATCTTCCCTCATATGGCAAAATTACTTTGCTAATCCTTGGGAAGCTGAAAACATGTATATTATTGTATTTAGCTCAAAAAAGTATAATTAAAACCAATCTAGAAAAAAGCGCACCCTTAGTACTCTAATGGTTATAAAAAAGTATAAATGTGATTATATAGGGGGTATATATAGAAAATACACTGAATAACTTCTGTAAAAGTTGTTTAATACACCACTCCTTATTGCCTTAGACTACTATATGTCATTAAAGCAGACTAGCAATTCAAAGTAATCAAAAGGAGTAAAAAAAAATATATATACCAAAGTTGCCAAAATATATAAACCTCCCTTGCTATAACAATCAGCATAACCAGAGTACTTGCGCTTTGATGAAAATAGTCCCGACGGTCCCGTTTCGCCCCTCCTAGGGCTTACTCATGGGCTACTGAATTTAGGTTCAAATAGGGCTTTTATAGCCCTTTTCCATCCATTTCCGCTTATTGAACGCAATTTGCGTCATTTACGTCACTACGTGGTGACATAATCAACGTGAAAACGTCACCATGTTTTTTCTCTCCCTCCCAAGTTGTTGATTCGCCAACCATGCGTGATTTGCCAACCAACTCCATTTTGATCTATCTTGCCAACAACACGTGATTTGCCAATCGTTTCCATAATGTTATTACTGTGTAATTACACTTGTAGACTGCCTAAAGACATGTTTTACATGATATGTGATGTTATGAATCTTTTAAGGGCAGAAAGCATCTTCTCCAAGTATATTATTTATCTATGTTCATCCTTACTGTATATATATATATATATATATATATATATATATATATATATATATATATATATATATATTTAGATGCAAATATAAAGTTAATACTTTAAACTTTCAAATATTTTTTTTGGAGATAGTGATACTCTCAATGAACACTAATTCAATTTAAAGAATATTTTTTTGTATCTCCATATAGAGAAATATGAATTGTGGTGGATTGCTTTGTGACTATGATATGTAGAAAAAATAATTTGAATGTGTTGTAAGTGATAAATTATAATAAAAATAAAAATATTCACCCCTAAGTACTAAGGGTGCGCTTTTTTCTAGATTGGTTTTAATTATACTTTTTTGAGCCAAATACAATATAATACATGTTTTCAGCTTCCCAAGGATTAGGACATTGTTTGTCACTAGCTCTTTAAGAGTGACCATCCATCCATAGACCATTCCAGTTCCTTTATTTTTCATAATAATTTGATCTTCTCTAGGTGCATATATTCATAAAAATTAGACTTCTGTTTAAAAAGTAGAGTGAGTGACTAGGAATGTGCTTTTTAACCCTTTTGTTGCTCTGAAATGCATTACCGGCCCCTCTTTCAGTGAACCAGTTAAACATAATCTTTATTCACTGTGCAAGTTTGTTGCAATAATGGAATATATCTGTATCATTTGTTACAGTATAATATAAACATGTAGCATCAGTTAATTTAATATTTAACACCCCGTGAAAGTATGATTTCTGTTTTTTTGGCTCAAATTGCCCTTAGTTTCTTACCAGCTAAGAGAATACACACATTTAGCTACACACTTCACATTCAGCTATGACTTTTACATTCAGCTATGAGTTTCGCATGCAGCTACAAGTTTCACATTCAGCTATGCTTTTCACATTCAGCTACGCGCTTTACATTCAACTACACGTTTCACATCCAGGTATGTGTTTCACATTCAGCTAAGCGTTTCAAATTCAGCTACGAGTTTCACATTCAGCTAAGTGTTTCACATTCAGCTACAAGTTTCACATTCAGCTACAAGTTTCACATTAAACTACGCGTTTCACATTCAGCTACGAGTTTCACATTCAGCTACAAGTTTCACATTAAACTACGCGTTTCACATTCAGCTACGCGCTTTATATTCAGTTTTGCACTTTACATTCAGCTACGCGTTTCACATTCAGCTACGCGCTTTACATTCAGCTACAAGTTTCACTCTAGCAGACACTATTCACAAAGTGAAAAGGAAAATGTGTCTAACATAACAAAATATCTCTGCTACTTACTGTAAACAAAAAAATAAACTTTATATTGACATAAAAGAAAATAGATCATGTGATCTTTAAACCAATAACATGTTTGATAACATTTGGCATTTACAACATGAATCTTTACTGTATTTGAGAAATTGAAAACAGCTAAACCAGCTATGAGAATACACACATTCAGCTACACGCTTCACATTCAGCTACGACTTTCACATGCAGCAACGCATTTCACATTCAGCTACGCATTTCACATTCAGCTACAAGTTTCACATTCAGCTACAAGTTTCACATTCAGCTATGCGCTTTACATTCAGCTACGCGTTTCACATCCAGGTATGTGTTTCACATTCAACTACGCGCTTTACATTCAGTTATGCGCTTTACATTCAGCTACGCGATTTACATTCAAATATGTGTTTCACATTCAGGTACGAGTTTCACATTCAGCTACACGCTTTGATTCATCTACGCGCTTTACATTCAGCTACACGTTTCACATTCAGGTATGAGTTTCAAATTCAGCTACGAGTTTCACATTCAGGTATGAGTTTCACATTCAGCTACGCGCTTTACATTTAGCTACAAGTTTCACATCCAGGTACAAGTTTCACATTCAGCTACGAGTTTCGCATTCAGCTACGAGTTTCACATTCAGCTACGAGTTTCACATTCAGCTACGAGTTTCACATTCAGCTACGAGTTTCACATTCAGCTAGGAGTTTCACATTTAGCTAGGAGTTTTTACATTCAGCTATGAGTTTCACATTCAGCTAGGAGTTTCACATTCAGCTAGGAGTTTCACATTCAGCTAGGAGTTTCACATTCAGCTAGGAGTTTCACATTTAGCTAGGAGTTTCACATTTAGCTAGGAGTTTCACATTTAGCTACGCGTTTCACATTCAGCTACAAGTCTCAAATTCAACTAACCATTTCACATTCAGCTACAAGTTTCACTCCAGCAGACACTATTCACAAAGTGAAAAGGAATATGTGCCTAACATAACAAAATATCTCTGCTACTTACTGTAAACAAAAAGAGAAACTTTATATTGACAGAAAAGAAAATAGATCATGTGAGCTTCACACCAATAAAATGTTTGATAAAATTTGGCATTTACAACATTAATTTTTACTGTATTTGAGAAATTTAAAACATATATTAGGTTAAATCTGTATCTTTAAGGCACTGCTGAATAATCATACATATCAGTACATACTACTATATTAATCAGGGAAATTAAGAGGCTAACCACATTGAAAGCTATATACAGTCACATATGAATGTTTCTTATGGGGTATTTGGAACAGCATGCATATCACCTAATAGATATGAGTAAACTCATTTCATTGACAAGGTTATAGCCATTATAGCATTAATAGCGTGGTAACAAATGACGGCATAGTCTAAGGACACCTTAAATTGTAACAGGACACCAGCACCGGCTTGAAGAAAGGAAAACGCGCGTCGGGCAGAGTTGGGGACACAGTGCACAGGTTAATATGTTAGCAGTCAAGAGAATCAGTATTTTATTGTTGCACTGAAAATGTATGAGACCATCAAATGTGGGATTAGCTATTTTTTAAAAACAAGGATTCTAGTGAATCCTAGTCAGAGAAAGTGTTATGGACACTGGTCAAATAATTACCTGATGAGGGAAGTTATAATTTGTTATTGTGATTAAGAGCAGTAAAGTCACTTAGCAATATAACAAAATAGTCACCTATGCAAAGATTGTTAATTAAGAATGGTAATTGATTAGTTGATACAGGGTATCAGCTTGTGTATTGGGTAATAACTGCAGTATATTTATGATAACAAATTAAGATAACACAGTTAAAGTTATATTTTACTGGTTATTGAAACCAAGGGGCAGTTACAAGCTGTCTTAGTTGTGGGATATTAGTAGCTAAGACTCTAATGTAACAGAGACACAGTTTGTGTACCATTTTTTGAGTGCCTGGATACACAGATCATACAGAGTTGGCCCCATGAATAAGATGTTAATTTAATACAAATTAGTAGCCTGGTTTCTGACTATGGGATATATTGGTAATTAGAAGAAAACATTTTCATATTAAAAAAAGAAAATAGTTCTTCACATTAATGGCAATTGTATTGTGGAACTAACTATTAAAGGAGGTTGTAACAGCAAATTCCATATAGTTAAAGTTAATATTTATTCTTAGTCTTAAATGTGTCAGTTTCCATGGAGCAGAGCTTCTTATCTCCACCTACCTGTACCTATCAGGAGACGTGGCCAGATCTGCCAGGAAGGAAGCAGTTCTGGTTCAGACTGAGCATGATCAGTATAAGCGGGCAGAGCTAGGGTGTCTCATTCACTGTCACTAATCAGGGCAAATAGGGAAACTGCATGCAGGTTACAATAGAGCAATTACCTCTGTGTATACAGTGGGGTGGGACCAATGACATCACATGGCCGGGCCAATGACATTACAGCTCAGCCTACTTCCTAGCTCCATGATTGTACAGCTCCCAGGCAGAGCTGGCCACACCCCCTCACAAAGCAAAGGGAGGTGGAGATAAGTAGCTCTGCTTGAGGGGAAAACAGACTTTAAAAGTAAGAAATAATATTAACGTTTATTTATTTTAAATGGCATACTCTATTAATAGTCTTGTATGAGCTTTACTTTTAAATGTGTTACAGTGGTCCTTTAAAAATGTTACTTTTTTAAATTTACAGACAATATGATAGAAATGAACTGAAAATAATGCTAAACGTACCTAGGTTATAGTTAATCCACCGGCTTGTTAAAATTCTGAATACCTCCACTGGACTGCTGCTCCTCTTATCCACTATATTTTCTGTACATTAGTACTTTATCCCTATTAAGATTATTTGTGACTAAATCTCTTATGCTATTATGAGTGCAAAATGTAAGTAAATAGGAATACAGTAATAAAGTACTGCTATGTGTACTTAATGGACCAATATCCTCATTTTATTCTTTACGTTGTTTGAATGACTAAACATTATAATGTAAAACTCACTTTAATAAAACCGCCTTTACATTTTAAACTTTTACACCAAATTCTGTACTGTGGGGCTTCATTTACTTTTCTAAGCTGTTTCTGCCCAAGGGAGTGCCCTTGTAATCTAATTAATTCTATTGAAGCATATGTGCATATTGCATACATGCATATTGAAACTTTCTTTGCATTTAACCTCAGGAAGTAGATCAGCATAAACCAAAATGGCAGCTTCATAATCACATATTATAATTGTCAAACTGCGAATTTGTCATCATGCTTGCGAGCCTCACAAAGCAAGCCGAGCCGTTGAGGCATAGACGCCTTCCAAGCTCGGAGGACTTAGGCAATGAGCGCCGAAGGTGCTCTTTGCCCTGCAAGCCTCGCGAGGCTCTCACTTAATGCATGGAAACACGCAAGACTTAGGCTGAAATGAGCGCCAAAGGCGCTCCTGCGAGCCCCGCAAAGCGAGGCGAGCAGTAGAGGCACTGAAGCATGCGGGACTTAGGCTGCAAGCACTTGAGGAACGCAGGAGGCAAAAAAAAAATCAGAACTTGGAAAAATATGAATGTAACGGCTGAACCGCGGAAATTGAAAAACACACAAAAAGAAAAAAGAAATTACACCACACACACACACAGCACAGGGAGAGAGCCAGGACACGTTGGAGTGAGGTTGCAAGCGAATTTAAGCAGAATTTGACGTATTTCCTCACTTGAAAATCAGCTAAGCAGGAAAAAAAATGTTGGATGGAAAACGCCCAAAATTCTGAAACTGGATGAAAACGAGGCTCTGCAATGCCAGGAGCGCAGACCTTGGAAAATGCACGACGCAACACACAGTAACACTTACATGAACAACACCAGGCACGCGGGACTTAGAAAATACACAACCCTAAACACAGTAACATTTGCACAAATAAAATCCAACCTCGTAAAAATACAAATGTAACCACGGTAATCGAAAAACACGAAAAGCAACAACAACAAAAAAATAATAATTAAAAACAAACACACACAGCACAGGGGGAAAGCCAGGACGACTGGGAGTGAGGTTGAAAGGGAATTTAAGCCCAATTTACCGTGATCCTTCACTCGAAAATCGGCAATGCGAGAAAAAATATGGCGGACGAAAAACGCAAAAAAAAAATGAAAACGGAATGAAAACGAAGGTAAGCACATTCCGACCTCAGAAAAATACTGAACTCTGAAAAATACTTGGGACTAAGAAAATATACGATGGCAAAGACACTAACACTTGCACAAACAACGCCAGGCACGCAGGACTGTAAAAATAAAACGAAACGGAAAGATTCAGCAGACACACACAGGAGAAACACGCAGGGAAGGGACAGGGGGAGATGGTGGAAAGAGACAAGCACAAAACTTGCAGGTTAACGAACCCTGCAATGAGCGGCCCGGACAGTAGGCGGGAGGAAAGGTTTGCAATGAGTGCCGAAGGTGATCATTGCAAAGCAGGAAAGTTGAAGTACACAAGGGGAGAAGCTCGCGATAAGCGCCGAAGGTGCTCAGAGGGCCAAATGACTTAAATTGTGTGGCAAACAGCATGACTTAAATTGTGTGGCAAACAGCATTGCCAGGCTTCAAATTTAATTTCCGGCATTTTTGATGGGCAAGTTGCTAGTGGTACTTAAAGTATAAGTAATTAGCTATATCACATATATAGTTGTGAGTAACACAAGTTGTTGCAAACGCTTGCGCGCTCGCGTAGCTGCGGCCGCAGTTGCAGGCATGGATCGACGAAGGCGCTCCTTGCGCTGGTAAAGATGAGCGCCTTAGGCACTCATCCCTACGACCCTGTATGACTTAGGCAGTAAGCGCCGAAGGTGCTCACTGCGCTGGTGGAGATGAGCCCCGTAAGCGCTCATCCCTACGATCCGTGGAACTACACATCAACGCAAAACTCAATTACACAATTCAGAATGCGAGTCCCGTGGCACTTTGAAAAAAATTGCATGAAAAAAACACTTTGCCAAAAGGAAAGCAACACACACAAAAAAATACGACCTGGGTCCAAAAAAGAAGTTAACGGCCAAACCGCACACATACAAAAACAAAAATAACACCACCAAAATTATAAAAAATCCAAAAAGAACATCACTCACAGCACAAGGGGACACCCACGACGTCTGGGAGTGAGGTTGCACGAAAATCGCCTAAGCAGCAAAGAAAATGGCGGCCGAAATAAAGGAAAACGAGGCTACACCACCAATAAACACACAAAAAACCCGCCAGACACATAAGGCTTTTACACAAGAACGTACAAGGTATAAAATACACTATTAGGAAGGACGCAAGATGCTCCACACCCGCGTAACACATACACAATCGCCGCCATGTTACAACACTAACTTGAAACTAATAACATTACCATTCCAAAATGCTGAATTACACACCTAAACAAACGGTTTGCGCTCGCGCACGCAGCCTACTTACACTGCACACATTGCTGACACTTACACTTCAGCTCAGCAAGAGTGCAAATGTACATTGTATGCTGCACGAAAATCAAAAAAGATTGTTAGCTCTTCAGGATATTGCTTGCTGCATATATTACAAATAGGTAAAGTATATTCATTTATGATTATTTTAAATTATTTATCATTAAAAAATACATCTACAGAAAAAACAAAACAGCCAAGAGGTCTGCAATAAACGCCGAAGGCGTTCATCCCCCCGACTCAAACTGAGCACCGAGAGTGCTCAGAGGAGCAACAGTACACCAGGGGAGCGGCTCGCATTCAGCGCCAAAGACGCTCAGCGCAGCACTTGCAATGAGCGCAAAATGGCCTCACATAAAAAATACACCAACCCACAGCCTTGCAATGAGCGCCAAAGGCTCGCAATGAGCGCAGACGGTACTCAGACCAACAAAAGCCTTACTTTGTGTGCCAAACAGCATTACCTGCCGTACAATTTTATGACCGTCATTTTTTTTATGGAAATTCACTAGTTATTTATATTTTACATTCTAAAAATGTTTCCCCTATTTTCAAGTGCAGTTCTTCCACAGAGACCCTAAAGCATTTTTTTTTTCTATGTTGTTTTTTTTCTATGTCTTTGTTTTCTTCTTATTGGTAGAAAATTAGCCAAGTAAGAGAGCACAGATTGTAAATGTAATTGGTAAAAAAATCTAGAAATTCTGAACTATGATATATTAAGAAGAAATAAAGATAGAGGTTTGGTAAGAACTTCTTGTGAGGTGGATAATGTATCCTGGGTAGTGATTCAGTATGGCGGTTCACCTAATTGGTGAGATGAAGACAGGATCTGCCACGGATGAGAATGCTCGTTTGCCCTTGCTGTCTGGACACACGCATCTTAACTGCTCATGCAGATCCAGACTTGACACATCAAGAAATGTTACTTTTCTTTTTTTTTTTATTGAAGCTCTCAGAAGCGATAGAAAATATAAATGGGCTCCATATTCCAGGTACATACAATGGATGCAATTTACTGCATGTAGGAAGGGGGCCCCTCATAATATCTACAGTAGTCAGAGATTTAAAAGAATACTAGTTTCAAGAATCACATCACATATATAGTTGTGAGCAAGCGGGTTGTTGCTAACGCTGCGGGCTCGCATAGCAAGCCTGCAGCCACTACGGCCCTCGGTGCTGGCAAGGAGCGCCAAAGACGCTCCTTGCCAGCAACTGCAGACTTTAGGCACGCAAATGCGTACCCTCCCGAAGCGAGGGGCTGCATTTGCGGAGGTGGAGGCTCTCACGTCGACTGCAAAATGTACGGACTTAGCCTCCACAAATACGAGCCGCGCGCACATGAAAACAATAGAAACACAATAAATACACACAACAAATACATAAAAATCTTACCCACGCCAAGGGGGGGGGGCATCCAGGACCTCTGCAAGTGACGTTACACCTCAATTTAAGTCCAAATTCAAGAGTTTAAACACACGAAAATCCCCTAAGCGACAGAAAAAATGGCTGCCGAAAAAAAAAAAACGAGGCTACAGGACCCTAAGCACGCCAAACACCACCAAGCACATAAGGCTTTTCCGAAAAAGCCGTACGAGGTCCAAGATACACTATTAACAAGGACGCTAAATCATCCACAGCCGCGTACCACATACACATTAGCCGCCATTTTACAACAATAACTTACACAATGCGAAGTACACAGCTACCCTAACAGATTTTCCTCGCGCACGCAGCCTATTTACACTACACACTGCACACATTGCTGACACTTACACCTCAGCTCCACAACAGTGCAAACCGACATTGTATGCTGCAGGAACATCAAAACAGATTGTCAGCTCTTCAGTACAATGCTTCCTGCATATATTATTTCAAAATAGGTAAAGTAAATTCATTTATTATTTATGTCATTAGCATACAAAAAATTACCGCCAACGCTGCTCATAGCACACAAACAATCAAGAGCCTCGCAATGAGCGCCAAAGGCGCTCAGCGCCAGGCTCTCAATGAACGCCTAAGGATCTCGGAACACCAACAAAATTCATGTCTCAACCAAACACCATTACCTGCCTTACAATCTTATTGCCGTCATTTTTTGACGGGCAAGTCGCTAGTTTGAATATATTCAACATGTTTAGAATTTGATATAGAATAATATAGCCTCCAATATATTACATTTTATATGTGTAACAGAGTGATACAAGAGGTTTGTGTGAGCCGCAGCCTTTGCAAAGCAGAGTAGAGGGTTTTAAAGACTGCTCCTGGGATTAGGATGAGGTCGTTTGGACTGTAGCTGGCAGGTTTGCAGGCTGTGTTTATGGTCTGCAGTCTGTGAGTGGCTGCAAAAGGACTGAGTGTACAGTCAGTCTGGGCTGAAGAAACATACACACCCAGGAGAAAAGACACAGAGAGGAGAGCAGTTTGTCTGAAGCTGGAAAAAAGACACAGCCAGAGACACAGCTGCTTGGAGCTGATGAGCGATCTGCAACAGAGTGGAGAGCTGGAGTTCTGAAGAATACAGTCCACTGAATGTAAACAAACTATTGTACTGTTTTTGTTCTGTTTTTGCTCCACTCAGGTTTAGCTGGTCTGGAGCCAGATAGTTATGGGACCATCGCAGTATAGGTAGTGCTCCAGTGGGAGCTAGGTTTGTTGTTTTCTTTTGGTGTATTATTTTGTAACACTGGTGATCGTACTATAGTAATATAAAGTATAGTATAGTATTGAAAAAGCAATAAAACCTCCCAGAATTATGTTTCTCTGTCAAAGTGCTGGAAACACTGGCACAAACCCAGTGGAGACCAGTAACTTGCCACATATGCAAATATGCTATTGCAGAATCTTCTAGCATAGTTTCTGCAGATCATGGTGGGAGGAGACTATGAATGTAGATTAGGTTTCTATCCGCACAACAGGGATGTGTTATCTACAAATGCCAGTGCTATAAATATAGTAATGGAAAGATGATTAGTTTATAAGGACACACACACCTGAGAGTAACGGATAGAATCAACTAAGATCCATGCAGTAAAGAATAATTTTGTATAAAAGATAAATATGTATATGCTATGTTTATTTTATTTTGCTAAATCGTTTTGTCCAATACAAAGTTTCATTACTCAAAAGACTATATAGAAACAGTTTAACCGCAGTGATCCATTAAAGGACCTCAGTAATGCTCTAGCAAGAGGAAATCGTTATTTTAATTACGTACTGATCATTAATAAAATTAATATTTAATAGTTTAATAGTTTATAATAGCAATATTTATTAGATTTTCTCAGATTAAAGTATCTGCTTCCAGGTGAGTGTTTGTCTCCTCCCTTGTAAAGCCATTAAGGTGAGGGTGGAGTTTCTGCCCGAGAGATAGGTCTATTTGGGCTTTAAGAACATTCAGATATCATAAAAGAATAAATAATCATTAACAAATTGCCCTAATAGTAAAAGCTTGTTGTCAAGGGATACAGTATATCTAATACAAGTCTCCTGTCAATAGGGATCATTGTGTTGGCAGTAAACATTATGTCTGAAAATTTAGTAAGTACCTGAAAACAAGCACACCTTTCCTAATGGCCTTAAAGTGGCAGCAGGCAAGTCTGAACATTGACAGTATGTTTAATATTGAATATTGTTGTTTTTAGTTGCCGGAATATGAATTAGAATAGTGATCAATACCTAGTTCATGTTGTTGGGGCATTGTAGTTGTCCTTTAAATGGTTACTGGAGGTTTCTGGATGTTACTAGGTATATAATATAATAGGTATATATTATAACACCTGTGTATTTACTTTATTATGTTATTAAGAAGTACTTATAAGCTCTGTTTTTACTGCCTAAAGTCTGTGTATACTGCAGAGGGCAGGCCCATGCAGAGACTATTTGTTTTTAGGCAAATTCCTTTGATTTTATAGCAAAAACAGGGCTTATAAGCATTTCTTCATAAAATAAATTACATAAAAGTAAATAGGTACCCAGGGATATTATATATCTAGTAAACTCCAAAACCTTCCACATACCTGTAATATGGCTATTATGTTTGAAGTTTGTCCATTTTACTTTAATGCAAATGCAACATGTACCTGGGAAATTGTACATTGGAAAACAAAAAGGGAGAAAACAAACTTAAAATCAGATTTTGCAGCCTCCCCACTGTCCTAAATGGTACAAATAAGCCGGAGCTGAAAGATTTTCCATTAGAATTGATGGAGAGCATTGATATTTCATCTCCTCAGTTCTCCATATCCGCTCTCCTGAGATTGTTTGTGGACTGAGATCAGGGCCTGTTGGCTGCGTGCGCTGCGCTCATCCTTTAAGCTCTCTCGCCATCTAATGTTTGCTTTGAGCAGCAACACACAAGAAATGAAGGAAGACTTCAAAAAGAATATCTGAGACTGTGAGCGGCAATTATCTGACAAGAAAGCGCTGTTCCTGCACTGTATAGATCCTGCAAGGCTTCCTTTGAACAGGCTTTTTATTCTAAACCTTTTTATTTTAACCTTGATTTTAACTCTAGAGATTGTAGAGAAAAATATATTTTGTATCTTGACGGAATCTTATTATTGCACTACTAACTCATCTATACCCTATACTCATGCATGGCACAGTAGGCATGGTGCCCATGTTTCTAAGCTGTTCTTCTAAGACAGAGGCAAGCACAGCATAAACATTATTGTAGTATGTTTTCACCATTTCTTGTTATCAGTCCTAAGAGCCAACCATGTGTATTGTTGTTCTTTAGCCATTCAGTCGTGTCCGACCTCAGTGACCCTATGGACTGCATAGGGTGATGTTCACTCCAACATTGACCTCATCTATTCATCTCCGCCGTCCCTTTCCCAGCAACAGAGTCTTCTCTAGGGAATCCTGTTTTCCCATGATAGGGACAAAATATCTGAGTTTTAACCTCCTGATCATAACTTCCAGTGAACAGTTTGGCTTCCTTTCCTGTAGCATTGATTGACTGGATCTTCTTGCAGTCCAAGGGAATCTAAGAAGTTTTCTAAAACACCACAATTCAAAAGGCATCAATTCTCCGGCGCTCAGACTTCTTTATGGTCCAGCTCTCACATCCATGTGTTACTACTGGAAAAGGCCAGAGGTCTAACTATGGAGACATTTGTTGATCACATATATAGTTGTGAGCGTACGAGTCGTTGCTCACGCTTGCGGGCTCGCGTAGCGAGCCCGCGGCCCTCGCGTAGCGAGCCGCGGGCCTCGCGAAGCAAGGGCCGCGGCTCGCGCAGCGAGGGCCGTGGCTCGCGCAGCGAGCCGCGGCCCTCGCGTAGCGAGGTCACTGGGCAAGGGCCTCAGTTGCTGGCATGGAGCGCCGAAGGCGCTCCATGCCAGCAACTGAGGCCCCTCGCGAAGCGAGGGCCTCAGTTGCTGGCGAGGTCACTGGGCACGGGCCTCAGTTGCTGGCATGGAGCACCGAAGGCGCTCCATGTCAGCAACTGAGGCCCCTCGCAAAGCGAGGGCCTCAGTTGCTGGCGAGGTCACTGGGCCGCGGCTCGCGCAGCGAGGTCACTGGGCAAGGGCCTCAGTTGCTGGCATGGAGCGCCGAAGGCGCTCCATGCCAGCAACTGAGGCCCCTCGCGAAGCGAGGGCCTCAGTTGCTGGCGAGGTCACTGGGCACGGGCCTCAGTTGCTGGCATGGAGCGCCGAAGGCGCTCCATGTCAGCAACTGAGGCCCCTCGCGAAGCGAGGGACTCAGTTGCTGGCGAGGTCACTGGGCAAGGGCCTCAAACCCTCGCAAAATTCACGTCGCTACTCAAAAAACACGACACACAAATTACGACACTCGCTAAATTTTACGAGGAACGCAAACAACGTACGAAACACGTTACCACACATTACGACCTCGCAAACATCGGACGCAACACGCCGACATACAAACATTTAAAACACAATACATACACACAGCACATACATAAAAAACTTACCTACACCAAGAGGGAGCACCCAGGACCTCAAAAATGCAACTTACACCTCGATTTTACGCGAAATAAAACAGTTTAGAGACTAAAAAAAATCTAAGCGAGAGAAAAAATGGCCGCCGAACAAAACGAAAACGAGGCTACAGCACTCTAAACTCGCAAAACACCACAAAACACCTACGGATATTCCGATACAGACCTATACCACACATTACTCGCCATTTTACACCAATGCGGAAGTACACGACTACGCTAACGGTTTGGTCTCGCGCACGCACAGTGTTACACTGCACACATTCAGCATGCTTACACAGCAGCTCCACACCACTAATGCTGCAGCAACATCAACACAGATTGTCAGCTCTTCAACACAATGCTTCAAAATAGGTAAAGTATATTCATTTATTCATCTATTATATATTTTAGTATTACACACCAAACAGCAGTAGCTACCTTACAATTTGATTGCCGTCATTTTTTGACGGGCAATTCGCTAGTACTTATATAATTTGAAGTCTGGCAATGGTGTTTGCCACACATTGCAAGCCTCTCCCCCCCTAACTTAACTGACCTTGCGATGAGCGCCTTTGGCGCTCCTTGTGAGCCTCTCCCCCCTTTACCTCTCCCCCCTCTACTTTACTGTCCTTGCGTTAAGCACCTTTGAAGATCATCATGGGCCTCGGAATGAGCGGCAAAGGTGCTTATTGCGAGCATCTTCCCCCCATGTGTCTCTTCCCCCTTCTCCCTCCTCTGTGTCTCTTCCCCCCTCTCCCTCCCATGTGTCCCCTTTTCCCTCTCTCCCTCCCCTCTCTCACTCCACGGTGTCCCCTTTCCCCTCTCTCCCTCCCCTGTGTCTCTTCCCCACGTTTCTTTTCCCTCCCTCTCCCTCCAGTTTTTTTCCCTCCCTCTCCCTCCAGTTTCTTTTCCCTCCCTCCCGTTGAGATCGACAGGGGAGGAGTTGAGAGTGACGGGGGAGGAGTTAAGAGAGTCAACCCGCAGCGCATTGTCCCCCCGGACAACTGATATGTGTGGGCCGCTCATGCCAGCAACTGAGGCCCTTGCCAGCAGCCCTCGCTACGCGAGCCCGCAACTATATATGTAATTTACTTTTTAATAGCTTGTCCACACTTGCCACAGCTTTCCTCCCCATCTTGAAACCGTACATCCCGAATCTTGAAATATTTTCTATATTATCTATGTTTATATTATCTGCTTTATTCTCAAAGATATTACACATCAACAGTGACCGTTCTCCAGGACAACTATTAGTCTGTAGCAGTCTCCAGGCACCCATGGATGCCCTCAGTGCCCAGGTGACAGTATAGTCATATTCCTCTCCACTCTGACACATACATTATCAATATGGTGCCTCACCTTGTATAGTAAAAAATATTGCCCAGTTCTTTCATTTTCAGAGATATATAATAAAAATAACCACAGCGTAACAGTCGCTTACAGGAACATAGATTCCATAGGTCCATCTAGCCTGCCCATTCTATCATCCAGAGAAGTTTTAGCTTAATAAATCCTCAGCATAGTCACAGAAATGATTCGGCAGCAAACATCTAACAGAAGGCTGTTCCATATATATTATATTTTCTGTAGATTAGTACTATGAATTATTTAATTAATGTTGTTAATTTGTTTCTGACATAAACTTCACTCCTGAACTTTATGAAATCACTTAAAGGGACATGGAAGGTTCCTGGATGTTGCTAGGTATATACTTTCACTGTGTATCAATTTACTTTTATGTACTTTATATTATTTAAGTGTTTATAAGACTTGCTTTTTACTGCCTAAAATCAAACAAATAGTCCCTGTGCAGTGTATGCAGACACGGACTCGGTATGGCTGAACGTGCAGTGTAGTGTCCTAGCCTATCAGTGACCATGTCTCAGCAGAATGTTGCAGAGAGATGGTCACTGATAGTGTTCTGTCGCATACTAACCAAAGTACTACAGAGTCTTCATGAGCTGCAGAGGGCAGACCCAAGTAGGTAATAATTGTTTGATTTTAGGCAGTAAAATAGATACACATGTAAACCTTCCATATCCCTGAAACATATTAGAAGACTTTCCATTAGTCCTATAAGCTATACTTATTTATCAGCCTCCCTCTGATGAGCTAGTCATTGTATGGCCCTCTATATATTATATTGTAGTTTAGGCATAACTGGAGATCCATAAAAGTTGTGACTAGTGATATATAAAATCATCTTAAGATCACCACTCAGGTCTTTATTAGAATACTCCTCTCTGCTGCTAAAACCTCTTCTTATATAGCCAAGAATCCTATGGGATATTACAGTACTTGATAGATATATTTGCACCTCTCTGTGTTAATCTTCATCTCCATGACCATCATTTATTTAATAGTTATTTGTGTCATTACCTCTAGTGTCACAGATATGTGTATCCTCTAAAAAGGGAGTACTTTCTCTTAAAATCTTTTATTAATATCACAAATACATGTATTAAATAAAACAGATCCTTATTGTCTGATGCACTCCCCTGGTAGCCTTCCCTTCACTCTTCGTATATTATATTTATATTTTTATAAGATAATGTATCCATTCAACTATCTGAATTGTAGAAGCTATTGAATTGGAGTGGATCTGAGAATCATCTCCCTCACCTCCCAGGTACATTGTCTTGGGGTTATACTGGATCCTGCCCTCTCTTTCTTTCCTCACAGATAATCAATCACAAAATCTTTCACTTAAAAAAAATTCTCAAGAATATGTCACTATCCTACATAAAACATAACTACAATTCTAATCCATTCCCCCGTCATATCCCAACTCGACTACTGCAACTCCCTCCTTGCTGCCTCCCCATCACCCGTCTGTCCCCACTCCAATCCATAATGAACGCCTCTACTAGACTCATCTACCATACTCAACGGCTCAGTATCTGCAGTCAGTCACCCCACTGGCTTCCCATGGCCACCAGAATAAAATATAAAATCATGATCCTAATGTATTATTATTATTATTATCGTTTATTTATAACGCGCCAACATATTCCGTAGTGCTGTACATAAGATACGTTCAATACAAAGATACATACAAATGAACACAAAGTAAAACAAGGGGGGCCCTGTCTTCGAGTTTGGAATCCAGTGTCCATGGTGCTTTCCCTAAAACACCTTGTGGGATTGAAACTCGCAGACTTACATCCTAAAGGTATTGTGTGAGGAAAAGGAGGGAGAGAGATTTGAGAGTGTGTTAGGGTGAGAGGTGATACGCTTCTTTGAAGAGATGTGTTTTTAGAGAGGTTTTGAATGTTTTGAGGCTGGAGGATAATCTGGTGGAGCGAGGCAAGGAGTTCCAGAGAATAGGGGCAGCACGAGAAAAGTCCTAAAGGCGAGAGTGAGAGGAGGTGACAAGAGTTGTGGAAAGAAGGTCATTAGCAGTGCGAAGAGGGCGGGTGGGGGAGTATTTGGAGATGAGACCAGAAATGTATGGGGGAGTGCTCTTGTTGAGGGCTTTGAAAGTTAGGGTCAGGATTTTAAATTTTATTCTGGAGGCAAAGGGAAGCCAGTGGAGTGATTGACAGAGAGGTGTCTCTCAACAACAATGTACCCCCTTATATCTCATCTCAAAATGCTCCCCAAACTGCTAATGACCTTCTTCTTTCCTCCTCTTTTATCACCTCCTCTCACTCCCTCCTTCAGGACTTTTCTCGTGCTGCTCCTACTCTCTGGAACTCCTTGCCTTGCTCCACTAGACTATCTTCCTGTCTCAAAACCTCACAGAAAATTAATCTGTTAAAACCAGCTTATCTCCTTCAGTCTTAATATGCACAACTGCTCCCATCACAACACAATAACACTCACAATCTACAGTGCAGCACACACCACCACTTGCTTGCGCCTATTGCCTTCACACCGCCATCTTGTATCTATCACCCTTCTGTATCACACCCAAACCCTTTAAACTGCAAGTTTGTCAGTTTTCAGTCTTGTGTCTGTGCTCTGGAACTCAAGGACAGGGCCCTCCATTCTTGTGCAATTTGTTGCTGCAACTAACTTTAGAATCAATAAAACTCTCTCTTCATCAAGATATAAGACAGATTTAACCCAAAATGTGGCAATGTCACATATGCATAGTCTGAATATAAACCTGTAATTGTTATTACCTGCAGCAGGAGCTCTTTTTCCACCACTTCCTCTGTCTTGCTGATAAGACGTTTTTGCAGTGTGTGTATTTTCTGAATCAGCTCATAGGTGCTCGGATCGCTGGCCTGTTGAGGTGCACAAATGTTTAAGACAACAGAACTTAGAATAACGTCTACAAGACAAAGACACATGTATATGTCAGTGTGTGTGATCTCCTATGTGTGTGTCTGACTGGGTGTCTCATAATCATTTTACTGAGGAATTCTGTATATTTGTAATTCAAAGTACATTTGAAATTTCTTGTGTGCCCTCCACCTTAGCCAATGAGCTGCGCAAAGTTGTGTCCTAGCCAATCAGGTGTTAGTATCACGGCTGCAGCTTTGTATCCAGTGAAAGGGAAACAGATACATTGTTGTACCTGCCTCTTACTGGCCACACTTAATTTTATGATAATTTAGCTTGGATTTTAAGGGGTGTTCCATATCAAAATCAACTGCCTGATCAATAAAAAAAAAATCAAATATTAGGGTAAGTTTATTAATGTTTATTTGGGGGGTTTCCATGCAAAAAAAAAGGTTTTCATACACTATTGATTCTCTTCTATCAGATGTATCATAATCTATGAAGCTTCCATATAAGTTTAATGTTTAATTACAAAAATACTCCACCAGATTAGCCAACTGGTTTGCCCTTAATGAGTTCACCATAATCATATTCACCAGCTCTATCTGGCTTGTGTTTCCTCGCACTTCCTTCCGTCTTCCTCAATGTCACTCCCAGCTCTGCTCCAACATCCACTTATTCTTATCCTATAATTTGTGTTGATTTACAGAAACCCTACCCCAAGGTCTGTTTTTGTAATAATACAAAGCAAAGTAACATAGGAGAGATCCACAGAATAGTCATACTACATGAATTATAAGTGGAGTCTCCATGGCGCTTGAGCATAGTAGCTGGAATAAATGTGTGAGAAAGCGGATATATACTAAATTCATCTTGAAAGATTTTAACAAATCCATCCTTCTTACAAAATCTAACGCACAAACTAGGAACCAGCTCCACACTGAGGAGATCCATTTAAGATTGAAACAGTGCTGTCTGTGGGTATGTTTCCTGCATAATCTATACTATGCTAGGCTTTAAGGCTATGTAATACAGTGAGCACATGACTAAACTAAGCCATGTATGAAGTGATATTGTATTAAAGGGATATAAAATGCATTATGGACTCATTTGCATGTCCTCGCCCCATTTCCCAGAGTGCAGTGCAATAACTGTATTTCTTGGAATTCTGAGCAGGAAATATGTTTTTTAACTTATTTTCAGACATTCAAATGTGAACACAAATGTACTATTTATTTACTGTACTCTGTATGGCGGAGGCTTCTATCACTTTTGTCCACCATAAGATAAATGATGTTGTGGAAAACATTTATTATTAAGAAAAGCTATTGTAATAAGAAAATAACAAACTAGGGTAAAGATTATATATTTTCTAGTATAGTGGCAGTGCACAATTTAATTTAGGAGAAACAGCTAACCGCGGACATTTTGGCCTTCACTGGGCCTTGTCAGTGGGGTGTAGATGACCTCCCTAAGGCACAGTGACCACAGGCAGAGTACAGAGATTCTCTTTTGAAAATAGCACCGCCTTATAAAGTAGTTCCCCTGAGCTAATGAAGACCAGCTCTCAAGCTTGTAATGGTTGGCCAGAAGTGACTTTATTGGGGATGGGTGAGCAATATAAAAAGGCACAAAAGGCCAGTCAGACATTAAACAGGAAACAAACAACACATCAACATACCCAACTTAACCCTCCCTCTCCTTTCAGTCTCTCTCATTGCTCACTGATCAATAAAAGCACCAGGATGTTGATATTAACAGAGGGGGGGAGAGTAACCAGCAATTCTCATCCTTTGTCTTAACTTCCCCCAGTATGTGTACACTGCACATGGGCACATCCCCCACCCGGGGTGGAAGCAAGAGGAGAATCATTGCGTGCGGTATCATGTTCATTGTCAGTCGGCTTATACCAATATTATTCTTATTCCATATTCAAAACTTTATTGCCACAAAACTATTTCAACATGTTTGTAATTGATAGCTAACACAGGGTCATGACTTTTATTTTATACATAATATGTTTTTCTTATTTCCTTTAAAAAAACCTGACCATGGTGCTATGATGTAATCCTGATGCTATTTCTTTCAGTTTTCTGTTTAGTTATCTTCCAAGAGCAAACATCACACTCCTCAAGTCTTTCATTGTTTGCTTAAAATCCTCTATTAAACCCTCACATGGGAAGAGGATAAAGAGTTTAGTAAAATTCAATATAATACTTGTTAACACTTTATAAAGTTGTGCATGTTTATCAGCCAACCTCTCGCTGGAAGAGTATTTTGAAATGTGACATGTGGCGCCCTTCACAGGGAAGCGCCCCTAGGTGGCTGTCTAGTTGTCCTAATGAGAAATCCAGCCATGCATGACTGTTTGTTGTGGGTGCAACTTATTCTAGTATTGTAGGGTAATAGCCCACTAAAAATGATCACATTTCATTATATTCATACAGATGGGTTAAGATAAAGTCTCCATGCTTTGTACTTTTCTTGATGGGAAGTGCCATGTTTATTATATGCTCTTATGAACAATATCACTTGATAATATGCAAAATGCATTTCATTTTTACTTATTGTATTACATTTTGCTGTTATGGCACCAGGCATTTTGTCTTTGTTTTAAACAGTGTTAGAAATGAGAGAAAATGATGGACTTAGAAAACATTGCTATTCGGCTCTGTTGAAAGACTGACACTTTAGATTTCTCTTGATAATAAAACTAAAAGAGAAGAGTAAGCTCCATTAGAATAACTTTCATCTTAGGCTGCAAGCAGAGCCACCTTAATATATAAGATTATACAAAAAAAAAAGCTGTAATGCTCAAGGCTTATACAAATAGTGCTGCTGTTAATTTTTTTACATACATGAAGTTTTTCCTAAACTGCACTGGTCTTTTATTACAAATTTTCTTATGTCTTTAGCATTCAAGTACAAGGAGATTCCCATCTCACTGACACTCCATAGGGAAGGCAAACATGGAGAGTAAGATTTAATCTACCTGTATAACAAGTCATTTTAAAGGGATATGGAAGGTTGCTGGATGTTACTTGTCATATAATATACCTGTGTATCTATTTACTTTGTTGTACTTTATTTTAGTAAAAGGTGCATGAAAGATCTGTTTTTACTGCCTAAAATCAAACAAATAGTTCCTGTATGGATCTGTCCTAGAGAGCATGTGCCCTACAGAGCCTGTGTCTGCATATGCTGCAGAGGGCAGACCCATACAGGGACTATTTGTTTGATTTTAGGCAATAAAAACAGAGCTGATAAGCACTTCTTGGTAAAATAAAGTGCATACAAGTAAATAGATACACAGGGATATTATATACCTAGTAAAATCCAGGAACCTGCCATATCCCTTTAACCTCTTTGGAGCCGGAGCAGGTTCCTCACGCTGTGCTTCAGGAAAAGTGCAGCTAATAAGAGTGTCCATCAACTGAATCCGGAGTCTTCTCGTTTCTGGCACTGGTCACAGTACATTTATTTTCTCACAGAATCACAGTTATTGCACTATAGGCCACGGCTCGTGGGTAAGTCCTATACAGTAGATTAAAGCATTTTATTCTTCCTTTGTAGTCTGTAGCCTCTGTTCTGTGTAATGCACCTACAGGTGTATTGTGTTAGCCCACTCTATTATATCTGGCCTTTCACAATTACCTCTAGTTTCCTCCATCTGTGTACATTCATTGGATTCTCCAGTTCCTCTTCCAGGGCTCTGCACCGCGTGCGCTCTTTCAGTAGTTCTCTCTGTATGTGATATACTTCACGCCTGCGGAGCACAAACAAATAACACTCATCAAACATCAGTCCGTTTGTAATAGAGATGCAGGAAAACCAGGTCGAGAGCCAACGGACGACCATCAGACAAAATCCCAATCAAACAACCTGTACGACATAGACTTACCAGCTGGTGCCATATTATCACACGGCAGAAAATATCATTAAATGGGTCTTATTTTATGGAAATTTTACATATTTGCTTCTTGAGATCTTGGTCCAGTAATGGAGTATTACATCATAGTTTAAACATGAGATAAAAATAAACCATTTGATAAATCTTGGGCACTGATGGCTGTCAGAGGCGCTCAATCTCAACACCTGTAGTGGGTTTGTTCTATAGGCCTCATAACCCACTCTCTGAAAGCGTTGAGAGCAGCCTCCTTTACTTACTTATGAGAAATATCCTGTAGTATATCAGTCTGGTCTCACGCTGTTGGCACATCTTTCCTTTTGCTGTCAGCCACTGCCCCTCTGAGTTCCATCAAGCTCATGATCTTTGCTTCAATAACCTCATCTATCCATCTCCACCTCTGCCGCTCCCTTATTAATTTTTCCTAGCATCAGAATCTTCTCTAGGGAATCCTGTTTTCTCATGATATGACTAAAATATTTGAGCTTTAGCCTCATGATCAAACCTTCCAGTGAACAGTTTGGCTTCATTTCCTGTAGTATTTATTGACTGGATCTTCTTGTAGTCTAATGGACTCTAAACAGTTTTCCAATTTTCTCCAAACGCATCAATGCTACGGCCTTCTTTATGGTCCAGCTCTCACGTATGTTACTACAGGGAATACCATAGTTCTAACTATGAGCGCCTTTGTTGATTTGTTAATGTAATATCTTTACTTTTTAATAGCTTGTGAAGAATTGCCATAGCTTTCCTCCCCAGAAGGAATTTTCTTTAAATTTCATGGCTTCACCATCTGCAGAGATCTTGGAGCTTATGATATGACTAATATACTACAGGACAATCTCCTTTCTGTATGGCACCAGTTGAGTTAACAAAGATTGCACCGTGAATATTTAGTTGCCCACCTCTGGCATATGGCTACTATATAACCATATGGTCTATAAACCCCAGATTGAGAAATGCTGATCCAATCAGTGCGAGGCTCTAATGAATGCAGCCTCTCTCGGTTTAGTATGCAGATAAGTGACTGCTTTTGGAAAACTGAATTTGTTAGTATCTTCATTCCTCTGCTTTATGCTTGGAGGAACTACACCCAGTGGGAAAAGTATCTGTAATATTGCAAAAGGAAGGCCAATTAATTCTTATAAAATGACTCTTATGGCTTGTAGTTTCCAAGGTCACTGACCCTTTCTCCTGCTGGCTTTGCATGATAAGTGATATATACCTGTCATGGAGTCACCAGCCATTAATCTACACAACAGCTGAATTTTAAGCTGCCTACTTTAGCAATCCGAGCAAGGGGTTGACAAAATGATCTTGTTTGCAATCAAGCAGGAACACCCCAGAGGGACATAGGCCAAATATGCTAATGTTATGAGCTCACAAATAATTGTGCATTGTATTTCTTTAAAAGATTGGCATTGACTTAAGAAGAGCAAGGTCTAATGAGTTAGGTTATCGTGCGCAACAGCTGCCAGAGATGTGAATTTTAATCCGAAGGTGAGAGCAATTATCCAGCTGCAGAGCATTTGACTTTGCGAACGTTGCTTTGTTACTCAGATGAATCATTTAAAAGGACAAGTGTTTTACTGGGACTCGCCATAACTTCCAATCTGCAAGTTCTGCAAGGCCTTGGTATAAAGAGAAAGATCAGGAACATAAAGCAGCAAAGCCTGAAACTCAGGTAGGAGGCTATGACCCACCGTGTGTGTGTATATATATATATATAAATATATATATATATAGTAGTACAAATAAGGAATAGTACATTAGTAATTCTATTTGAATATCTAAAAAATAAGTTAATAAAAAAAACTTATTTCCTGCTCAAATTTCTCAGAAATACAGTATATGCACTGCACTCTGGGAAAACTGTGCAGGACATGCAAATGAGGCCACATAATGCACCGTCACTCTGTCAATCCAAACCATTTAAAACATGACTCCTTTTAAGCATATGCTTACTGTATTTCCCAGTTTTAGGCATAGCAACGGATGGATTTTTCACAAACCAGGTCACTTAACCACATACACCACTGTTTCACGGTTACTGCCGATCCTCCGTATGGTGTGAGTGCCTGGTTTGTGTGGTGATTGTTGTAGAGAGTAGTTCTATACAGCAATTGTTTCACATATGGTGGGCTAAGAGTGATAGAAGCCTCCACCGTACAAAGTACAGTAGTATATATATTTATTTGTGGTTGGGTCCCTCTCTCGCCCCGCCTCTTCGGAGGTGAGGCTCTTCCGCTCGCCCCACCTTTTCCTGAGGCGGGCTCTGCAGCCTTATAAGCACTTCCTGTTGGGACCTCTTTGCCAGTCCATTTCTGGGTTCATGCATGCAGGATGCTTTTCAGCTCTCTCACTGTTACAGGTTCTGATTTACTTTGCTACATGTCTGCGAGCCTTTTACTGCCTTTTTCGGCCCTTTTCCTATCAGCAAGGATGTTACCATCACTGGCTTTCTCCTTACATTACTACGTTACAAGGTAATCTTTCTGCTCATTGCGCCTTTCCAGAACTTTTCCTGTCTACCACCGGCTTCATTTTCCCAGGTTAAGCTTTCCGCTTATTTCTGCTTTTGGCGCTTTCCTGTCTGCAAGGGCATTGCTGGTAAACGTCTCCTTAAAAGTTTCCTTAACCTTGCAATGTAAATACATCAGATTTCCTGCTATACTGTTTCTGTCTTATTTCCCTTGTCCATAAGGGCATACCCATTGCTGTAAAGCTATGGTTCCTCATGGTAAGTATTCATGCTCTACATTACGCTTTCTTATCATATACCGGCCCCAAACCCACCAAATTGTCTTTATCAGTATCTGAGGTCATGCCTTCTTCTTTTAAGCATATTTAGTGGATTTCAGGCTAAATCTACTAACCTTCGGCCTTTGAATAGCTTTCTATAAGTCCAAATCAACCTACTTTTTACAACTTCTAAACCGTCCATCGTAGGCCTATCTCATTCATGCATCCCAAATCAGCTTCCTCAGGCCTCGTTTTATTATGTTTTCATAAAGCTCTCCTCTCTCTCCTCTACTTCACTCTGCCCTTGGCCCTCTAAGCAGGCCATGTAGGGTGTAGCTAAATGCCACATCTCAGCTACATGAGGTGAGGAGGGGGGGACGTAGGCAGACTCATTCACCAAACACACTTCCGTTTCACGCTTCCTACATGTCATAATTCAGCCTATTATATATATATATATATATATATATATATATATATACACACACACACACACACACACACACACACACACACACACACCTTAATGTGGGCATCTGGTGGAATCCATTGTAGTGGTTCAGCAGGTAGTGCTATCCTTCCCCTGCCAGTGCTTCTTCTTGCCAGGGGAGGGAATTCCATGTGACTTCCTTCGGTATTCCCTGCCCTAGCAAGAAGAAGTGCCAGCAAGGGAGAAGAAGCCCACGTTAAGGTACAGGGGACTGGTGCTTCTAACTACACTACAGAAATAATAAAAATGAAATACATATGATATTGGTGACATATATTAACTAAACATCATGCTTGTGGGGAGGAGAGGCTTCATAAGAATATTTCTGATCATTGCTTCAGAATTACAATTACATACAATTACATACCCTTAAAGGGATATGGACGTTTTTGGGATTTTACTAGGATATATCCCTGTATATCCATTTACTCTTTTGTACTATTTTATTAAGAAGTGCTTATAAGCAAGTAAAATCCAGAACACTTAATGGGGATCAGTAAAATGATCTAAAAAGATAGTATGTTGTCCGAAATAGTGTACGTAGTGTACTAAAATAAAAACACTTCTCATAAAGTTGTCCACAAAGATGTCAAGTCCAAGTACTTGCTCATCCTGGATAGCCAGCAGAGGAAGCAATGTTACCTGGATTCCCCATGCATCAACTTTATAAAATGTTGTTGTTTTTCTTTAGTACACGGTTTACCTTATTTTAGATGGCTTGTTAATTACATGGGAGAAAAGAAAACATATTAAAGAGCTAGGTCCTAGGTAAGTGGTGGGATAAGATCAGCAAAGGTGCACAGACTCTGGTATTGGACCATAAAGAAGTCTGAGCACAGGTGAATTTGTGCATTTGAATTATGGTGTTAGAGACACAAACTGTTCACTGGAAAGTTTGATCATGAGGTTAAAATTAAAATATTTTGGCAATATCATGAGCAGACAGGATTTCCTAGAGATGACTGATGCTGGAAAGATTGACAGCAAAACGAGCAGAAGTGCTCATCAAGAGTGATCCAGCCTCGAAATACCAGGCGAAACAGAGGGACATAGGGCAAATATGGTATTTTAGGGGTTGGATCACTCTTTTAAGTGAGATCAGACTGATATACTGCAGGATATTTCTCCCTGTGAAGGACACAAGTGGCCAAATGAGGCTGCTCTCAGAGTAGGTAACCAGACCTATACAGCAAATCTACTTCAGGTATTGTTCACTCTCATATGAGCACCTATACTCTTTTTGCTTAGGTTTTCTCACCTTATGGGTGATAGGAGGAACCAGATATGGTCTCCTTGCTCCCTGTGCCTTAGGGAGTACAGCTGCACCTCACTGGGGAAGGCCCACTGGGGCCGAAATGTACATCTCGGGTTTACTGTTTCTCCTCTTCAGGGTAGAATTGCCTGGTATTTTGGGGCTGGATCACTCTATTGGATGAGACCAGACTGATACACTACAGGACATTTCTCCCTGTGAAGGGCACAAGTGAGCTAAAAGAGGCTGCTGTCGGAGTAGGTAACCAGACCTATAGAGCAAACCTACTTCAGGTATTGTCCGTTCTCAGATGAGCACCTCAACTCTTTTTGTGAAGATTGAAGGCACACAAGGAAGGGGATAGCAGAGGCGGAGATGGATAGATGCAGTAATTAAAGTAATGAATATGAGCTTGAGGGAGCTCAGAGGGGCAGTGACTGACAAATGTGCTGTGATCCATAGGGTCATGGAGAGTTGGATGCAACTGAAAAACAACTAAATGTTGGGAGATACTTCCTAAACTTCCATCAGCATTATACTAGAACCTTAGTGGATCTAGTCCATTCCCTTAGAGTGGAGAGATATTATTATAGATGTTGGTGCTACGTAAGTGATGAGAGATGCTTCCATCAGCATTTACCTAGAACCTTAGTGGATCTAGTCCATTCCCTTAGAGTGGAGAGATATTATTATAGATGTTGGTGCTACGTAAGTGATGGGAGATGCTTCCATCAGCATTTACCTAGAACCTTAGTGGATCTAGTCCATTCCCTTAGAGTGGAGAGATATTATTATAGATGTTGGTGCTACGTAAGTGATGGGAGATGCTTTCATCAGCATTATACTAGAACCTTAGTGGATCTAGTCCATTCCCTTAGAGTGGAGAGATATTATTATAGATGTTGGTGCTACGTAAGTGATGGGAGATGCTTCCATCAGCATTATACTAGAACCTTAGTAGATCTAGTCCATTCCCTTAGAGTGGAGAGATATTATTATAGATGTTGGTGCTACGTAAGTGATGGGAGATGCTTCCATCAGCATTATACTAGAACCTTAGTGGATCTAGTCCATTCCCTTAGAGTGGAGAGATATTATTATAGATGTTGGTGCTACGTAAGTGATGGGAGATGCTTCCATCAGCATTATACTAGAACCTTAGTAGATCTAGTCCATTCCCTTAGAGTGGAGAGATATTATTATAGATGTTGGTGCTACGTAAGTGATGGGAGAGGCTTCCATCAGCATTATACTAGAACCTTAGTGGATCTAGTCCATTCCCTTAGAGTGGAGAGATATTATTATAGATGTTGGTGCTACGTAAGTGATGGGAGATGCTTCCATCAGCTTTTACCTAGAACCTTAGTGAATCTAGCCCATTCTCTTTGACTGATCATAATGGTTATAGACAGACATTCACTTCACACCTGAGATCCTCCACGTTGGCCACAGTCTTAGTGAGGATTCCCTTCTCTCTCCTCAGTTTCTTGATCTCCAGTTTGAGGAGCCTCACGTCCTCCACCCTCTGCTTGTACTGACTCTCGCCTTTGTTGAGGATGGATTGCTGGATCTTGATCTTCTCGTAGAGGAGGGCCAGTTCATCGTTCCTCCGGACAAGCTGCGTCCCAAGAATATCCCTCTCACTAATAACCTGCAGATACATAGCAACAACACTGATGAATAATAACGATCGCTCCTCTCAGGGATATTTTACAGACAAAACATAAACAGCTTCAGATTAATTAACTTAAAACTCCTATCTTACAGATACTGAACAGCTGCGTCTTATGTGTCTCTGTCTCCAAGATAATGAAGTTAGGAAGAAAGCCTTGTCAAGACAAATGTCCCCAGTGCCTGCGCTGCTTTGTCTCTATGAGCTTCGTTATATATGAAAAAAATATATAATACAATATGTTCAAGCCCACAAAGGATCTATAAAAGTGCAGACAACTTTCAGTTAAAGGGCCATACACATTCCTAATGTTGGCTTCCATTTATTATACAGGTCATTAAAACATACTTGTTATTGATGTATATACCTGACTCCTTATAATAACAGGTCTATCTAGTTTGTCCACCTACCTAAAAAGCTTGGCTTAGTAAATTCAGTTATGTTCCTTCTCACATAACCAGGCATCTTCATTGTGTGTTTATCCAACACACTGGGGCTCTTCTCTGGGGGGCCCTCCTCTGAATGCAGTCAATTAGTATTTTTTTTATTGATTTTTTTTTATTTTCCATTATGTAATTTTAGGTTATTCTTAAAGTGCATGAAAAACTATCTGTATGTTCTATTATCCATTTATTCTAAAGTGGGTCAATCTTTTGAAATAACATGTTGTAGTTGCTCCAGTATATGCAAATGAGCAAATAATGCATATTAATTAGCTGCTTTATGTGCTAATTAGGATTACAGTATGTTTGTCTGTCTCTACAGTGGAAGTTAGACCCCTATTCAATCCTTATCAAGTAATCGGAGACACAAATTAGCACACTGAGCTGCAAATTCAATTCTAAATATTTCAGAAAAACTGCTAGAACAATGTATAGCCAGTTTTTAATGCTTTTTAAAATGAAATCAACAGTCCCTTTAAATGTACAGGACTTAATCTTGTCATATTGTACTTTGGGGAGAGTTGCTTGGCCCTTGTGATGCCTGTGTACAAGGCACTACGTACCGCCCGGTCTCCAGCCCTCTAACTACACTAGCCGCTTTATTCTAGCGGGGCTAATTCCTGCAAAGCTACAAAGACATGAAATAAATGATGGCCGTGCCTGGTCCAGCTCTTTCCTTTGTCTCAGTCGCTCTGCGTCTGCCTCTGAGATTATCTTGAGGAGCTTCCTCTCTTCTGCCTCCTGATTTTCAATGAACTCTTTGGTCTCCATACTCTGCTGCTTCATCTTCTGCAGCTCAGCCTGTAGGTATTAAAGAGATGACTGTCACAGACACACTGCGCTGGCAGTAAAACAAACCAGAACAAAGGCATCCGGATAAAAAGAGAGGAGATGAGAGGACACGGAGATACAGATACATTACATTCACATGTAAGAAAATACATCAGCGAGGGTTGTAATGTTAAGAAGTAAAAAAAAAAAGGTTTAAAACATTTATATAAAATAAAAAAATGTCCTATCCCTTTAACTAAGTTGCTTAATTGTATCCACCACAGTGTAACAGTCATATAAAATAAGAAGTCCCCAAAGTAATAGATTTTCAGCTTCTGGAGCCTCCTCCTTTTGTCCTGTTCACTCTCATGCAGGCTGCCATCTTTTACACCTGTAACATAAGGCCAGTCCCACAGGGAAAGAGCTTCACTACACTAGTGTCATGCTGCTGCAAGCAGACCGTGACAAGCTGTGTGTCTGAGAAACACTGACAGTATAAATTTAGCAACATGAGGCACTGTTGGTATATAGTTATATATAAATATAACAATAATTTTAAAAGGGCAGATTTTAACGGTCTAAGGGCAGCAATACAAAGTATAGACTGGGACAGAGAACTGGCAGGTAAAAACACTGAATATAAATGGACAACATTTAAATCCTTACTAAATATACATACACATCGGCATATACTGTGTGGGAATAAAAGTAAAAGGAGTAAATCACATCCAATGTGGCTTAAGAATGATTTAAAGATCAAGATACGGAGTAAAAAACAGGCATTTAAATTATACAAACAAGAGGGGACAGAGACTGCTTTACAGGAATACAAGGAAATCAACAAGGCAGCAAAAGCGCAATTAGACTGGCTAAAATAGAAAATGAAAAATTAATTGCAAAAGAGAGTAAGACTAACCCTAAAATATTTTTTAAATATATTAATAGGAAGGAGGCGAGGAAGGAAGCTATAGGAACATTACAATGTGACACAGGCTGTCTGAAAATTAGTGACCAAGAAAAGGCAGATGAGCTAAATTTCCTTCGTTATACACAAGGGAGGTACAAGTGGTTGGGACACTGCAACATAATGGGGCTACACTACCTGTGCCAAATAACTAGTTAATGCAGGAAGTAATCCAAAAGAGGTTGGAAAAAAATAAATGTTAATAAAGCCCCGGGTCCTGATGGAATACATCCACGGGTACTAAGGGAACTGGGTTCTGTAATAGCCAAACCATTATATCTAATTTTTCAAGATTCACTCAACACAGGGTCTCTACCAGATGACTGGAGAAAAGCTGATGTGATACCTATAATTGAAAAGGGAGCTAGAGCAAATCCGGGGAATTATAGACCAGTGAGCCTCACTTCTGTAGTGGGAAAGCTTTTAGAAGGTTTAATAAGGGATAATATACAAGAATATGTCTATTTGAACAGGATTATAAGTAGGAGCCAACATGGATTTATGAGGGATAGGTCATGTCAAACAAATCTAATTAGTTTCTATAAGGAGGTTAGTAGGAACTTGGATCAAGGCAACTCAGTGGATGTAGTCTATTTGGATTTTGCTAAGGCCTTTGATACAGTGCCACATGGGAGACTATTGAGCAAACTAAGGGATACAGGAATTGCCATAAATATTTGCTTATAGATTGAGAGCTGGCTAAAAGACAGGAAGCAAAGGGTTGTTGTAAATGGAACATACTCGAATTGGACTAATGTAATAAGTGGGGTTCCTCAGGACTCAGTTTTAGGTCCCCTCCTTTATAACATATTTATTAATGACTTGGAAGTAGGATTGGAGTGTGGTGTCTCCATTTTTGCTGATGACACAAAGTTGTGCAAGGTAATTAAATCAGAAAATGATGTACTTTCCCTCCAAAGGGATTTGCATAAATTAGAGGAATGGGCATCTAAGTGGCAGACGAGATTTAATATGAATAAATGTAAAGTTATGCATTTGGGAAGGAAAAATAGCCATGCAATTTATAATCTTAATGGAGCAAATCTAGGGGTATCAGATACTGAAAGGGATTTGGGAGTGATTGTGGACAACCACCTAGGTAACAGCGCTCAAAGCCAAGCAGCGGCTGCAAAGGCAAATAAAATATTAGCATGTATTAAGAAGGGTATAGAGGCCAGGGAAGCAAATATAATTCTCCCACTATAGAAAATCCCTAGTACGCCCTCATTTGGAATATGGAGGACAATTTTGGGCACCACTTCATAAAATGGACATTTTGGAGCTGGAAAAAGTACAGAGAAGGGCAACAAAGCTAATAAAGAGAGACTAACAAAATTAAACTTATTTACTCTAGAAAAAAAGTGTCTAAGAGGGGATATTATTACCTTATATAAATATATCCAGGGTCAATACAAGGCTTTGTCAACAGAACTTTTTGTCCCAAGAGGTTTTCAACTGACAAGGGGACATCCATTGAAATTAGAAGTAAAAAGATTTTGCCTTAAAGAAAGAAAAGGGGTCTTCATAATAAGGGTGGTTAATCTGTGGAATTCTCTACCAAAGGAGGTGGTGACAGCGGATTCGATAGATAACTTTAAAAAGGGATTGGATATATTTTTAAATAAAAAGGGCATTAGGGCTATCATTGATAAATAGAGAGGGAGTGACGGATGAATCCGATCGCCAGTATCTGGAGTCAGGAAGGAATTTTATATTTTTTGGCAAAGTTTCACTGTTTTTTTTTTTTTGGTGTTTGCCTTCCTCTGGATCAATTAACAATAAATTTGCGTAAGGCAGGTCAGAGAAGTTCTAAAAAGGTTGGACTTGATGGACTAAAGTCTTTTTTCAACCTAAATTACTATGTAATAAATGAATATACTTTACCTATTTATATTTAATATTCAGCAATCAATATCCTGAAGAGCTAACAATCTCTTTGGATTTTCCTGAATCAGAAATTGTCAGCAATGTGCCAAGTGTGCAGTGTAATTAGGCTGCGTGCGGGAGGCCAAACCGTTTGTTTAGGCGTGTAAAGCACCATTTTAGAATCGTAATGTTATTATTTGCAAGTTAGTGTTGTAAAATAACAGCTTTTTTCTATGTGTCACTTGGCTCGCAAGCTTTTTCCATCCGTTGTAATGGTATATTTTGTATCTCCCACGTTCATGGCTAACTTGTACGTGCCTGGTGGGAATTTGCGAGCCTCAGTCTACTTTAGCTTTGTTTTCATTTTTTTTGTCCTATTTTTTTCTTGCGTAGACGATTATAATAATTTTTGAGTGCCGAAACTCAGCAAATTTTGTCTTAAATTTGCGTGCAACCTCACTCCCAGGCTTCCTGGCGTTCCCCCCATGCTGTGTGTTAGAGTGTTTTTATTTAAATATTTTTTTTCTTGTTTTTCATGTATTTTGATTTCTGCGGTTTGGCCGTTAAATTAGTATTTTTGCGGGGACATTATTTTTCCCCCCGAGATTCCGATATCTTTCCTGGCTAACTCGTATGTGGCTGGCGGTGATTTGCACACTTCGGTCTCCTTTTAGCCTCGTTTTAATTTTTTTCGTCTGCCATTTTTTTTGTTGCTTAGCAGATTTTCGAGTGCCGGAACTCTGCAAATTGGCTTAAATTAGCGTGCGACCTCACTCCCAGGCGTCCTGACGTTCCCTCCGGAGGCTTCTATGCGTCAACGGCTCACCTCACTTCGGGAGGCTCACAAACGTGATGACAACTCGCAGTTTGACAACGATTATATGTGATATTTACACGTTTTTAAACTATTGTGTGTAGTTGGAAGCACGTAATGCTTTTTATTATTACCATACATGTAATTCCTGTATCATGTAGTATTTTGTTGCAAAAATGGTCAATGTCCTACTCCTTATGAGACTGTTGCCCTATATTTAACATATTCTCTCTGCTTTAAGAATGTGAAAAACAAAATACAGTCTGGATTTATTACCTTTTATTTGCAGTTATGCTGCAGCGGGATTTATCATTTGGATTTCTACAGATTAACTGCCTGAACTGGGAGGGGACTTTGAATGAACATGAAGCTTCTATCTGCACAATGGGAATGTGACAGCTAAAACTGCCAGAGCTTCCAGTGGGACTAATGGAAAGCAAAGATTACAAGTATGCGCCTTCCTATGAATACATTAGATAGGTTCAGCTACGAAAAACATGTAGTAAAGAAAAATGTCATATTGCGTTTAATATTTAAAGCTTGCACATACTGTGTCAAGCATTCCTTTTGGCTTCCTTAAGTAGGTAATTTGTAAGTAGGGATTATGGGTAATTCAAAGCGCCACATATCCCAGACTGCTCACAGCAGGGCCTTTAACTCTTATTTGTATCTGTACATTTAAATTTGTTTTTACATTAACCCTGCAACCTATGCCAATATAAACCTGGATATTATGTTGTCATAAACCCTCTTACAGATGAAAGCACTTTGGGGAAAAAAGCGCAGTACATATGCAAATAAATATATATATTTATGTTATGGAGTTAAGTTCTTCAGAAAACCATAGACATAAATCTGATCACAGTGGTGCTTTGAGATAATAAAACGTGAGAGACATAAGAAGTCACTCATAACACTGCAAAAGGTGGATTGCATTTAAAATATGTTCTTAAAGGGATATGTAAGTGTCTTTAATATTGAAGTAAAATACTTAAGTGTGTGTTTGCATCTAAACATCATTTTATTAATAAGTACTTTAAAATCTGTTTTTACTCACTGAACCATTCCAGACTGTCCCTGCAAATGTCTGCCCCTGTAAGTCATGCACACAGGGTCTCTGTAGTACTAGATGTAGCAACCAATCACAGATTGTGTCTCAATGGCATGTTTTGAAATGCTGCTGACAGACAGTGTGTGATTGGTTACTACATCTAGTACTACAGAGACCCTGTGTGCATGAGCTGCTGGAAGCTGAGCTTTGCTCTGACTATTTGGAAGGTTTCAGTGAGTAGAAAATGATGTTTATATAGTCTATATTAATAGTAAAAACGAGGGCATTCTATATCCCTTTTAATACCTGGGCAGCTTCTAGTCAGTGTCTGGACTATGTGGGTGCCAGCGATGCCCAGGGCCTGTGACTAATACCCCACTGAGCTTTGGACAAATTCCCTGCTAAATAACTGAGCAGCAGAAGCTCTCGTAAGACTGATAGCCGGTGATTCCTGGGCTGGTAGACAATATGAGGAGCTTGTCCAGGCTGGATGTTGTGGACAAGGAATTAGACAGCAAGATGCTTTTCAGTGAAGATGACAAGTATGAGACGTGACAGGGAGCTGTGCTTAAATCCATCAATCACGCCTCATGCCCATGGGTCTATTGGCAGTTTGTCATATGTGAAATGTAACTGTGACAAGGAACAGCCGACTGCAGCTGGCAGGAGAGGGCGAGAGAAATGGTGCGATTTAAAGATGAGGGATTGGAAACGCTTAGTGACTTCGGCGATTGAGGAACTGCAAAGCATTGCATTGGTATTCATTATTATACCAAATTAGTAAACCAGGTTAAAGGGCCATTGAACTCACTGTAAGTGCTCTCGTGGTGTGAAGAGCACAACATTGTATGTTAAAATTATCTATTTACACTAATAACGGCTAAATAATCTTATATATTAAATCTATGTTTACTATTCTGCCCACTGGTGCTACATGAGTAATTAGTAAAGTGAAGGCTGTGATTGTTAGCAAAGTATCCCCCAGGACTTAGGTTATACTGCACTGACAAGTTAACCCATATCTTTCCTGATTTAGGCAAGTCCAGTATTCCATGACTGCACAGACAGATATGGTAAGGGTTAAATTTTTACATTTTTGTTTGTTTGTATCACTGCACGGGGCAATGACCCAGCCCCATTCCCCTAAGCTGGTCTGCACAGATAGGTTAAATTAAAAAATGTAATAAAGCTATTATAAGGTCTGTTCCCTTTAAACTTGAAATATAAGCAGTCGGACCAAAAAAAAAACGTTATCACTGGCTTGAAATGGGAGACAGACCTGCAACCTGTTATCGTTTTCAGCTTCACGTACCTTCAAAGACTCCTTTTCTTTCTCTAAGCGTTGATGTTCCAGATGCACCTTCACTAGAGCGGTCTCCTTAGAGGTGATCTCCTCCTTTAGCTGATCCACCTGGTGGTTCATGATTTTAAGTTTTCTCTTCATTTCTGTGGCTTCATCCTAACAAAACAACAAAAATGAGATGGAAGATCTCCAGGACTCCTTGATTTGCTAATTTAAGGAATCCAATAAATAACTATGATGCCGTTGCATACTTTAAAAACAAAATGATTGCACAAATAACTTAATTCAATAAAATGTATGTCTAAGGAGGTGCCTTAGTGTACAAATGTAATGCCCTCTCCATTAAAAGTATTGTGGGAGCTCCTGTGGGAAGTTTGTTCGATTGGGTGTATCATATCAAATAATTTTATTGAGGAAATCTGTATATTTGTAAATTAAAGTACATGTGACATTTCTTGTATGAGCTCCACCCCTGAGGCACCTATGTAGGTAGGGCATCCTAGCCAATGAGCTGTGTGGAGCTGGGTCCTAGCGAATTAGTTGTCAGTATTACTGATGCCTCCTATGCAGCTTTGTCTCAGCCAATGAGAAGGAAAATGTTGTACCTGCCTCTGATTGGCCAAAAATAATTACAAATTTTATGCTGATTTAACTTGGATTTTCAGGGGCGTTCCTTCTCAAAATCAACTGCCAGCAAAGTTTAGGGTAACTTTCTTAAAGTTTATTTTAGGATTTTCCTTGCAAAAAATGCAGCCTACAAAGTATCATGAGCATGAAAATCATAATGAATACCAATTTAAAATACTGAGAGTGGTGCTAGAGATCATCTCTATTTCCTCTTTATAAGAGCCTGTGATGGAGCTCACAGGACACGATCATGTACGACTATTGATCAGTATCAGACAGAACAGTGTCAAACTCAGATAACTATCACATTAATAATGATCTGACCACTGGTAATACAGCTTTAGTGCCATTAACTCTTTGTTGGTGCATCTGCTGCTGCCCCAGTAGTATTAGTTAATCTAAGAGCATCATCTCTACCTGGGCCTCCAGCAGGTTTTTGCCATACAGGTTCCGGTCATTCCTCACAGCCTCATATAGGTTCTGCTGTTGCTTTAGTCTGGTCTCTCCCTCAACAATCTTCCTCTTTGCCTCGAAGATCTGTGTTTCACGTGCTTTAATTTCCTCCATTTGTTGAAGGAGCTGTGAAGAAAAGGCACATGTAGACATGTAATGTTTTGTCTGTCTCACTAAAGTCAATCAATACCTTGTGTATCTTCTGGTGGCAAAATCTAATGGAATAGCAGAGCACATAAGAAAGTGATATGACCAGCAGGAATAGGCGCAGAAGAACACAGGGAAGGATTTTGTATACTAGATTTATTATGTTAAAAATAATGGAACTCATGTTATTGAGTTATTATGTTACAACCAAACTTTTCCTAGAAAATGGGTCAAAATTAATAAATACACATTATTTTAAATTAGATAGAATATTGTGATTATAGCATATATCTGCCTAATGATAATTATCTCCTAAGAGGTGGTTTATAGGTACTAAATGGGTTCCTTGTTAAGTGGGCTAGAGGCACAAGGGTGGTACATGTGCATGTCACTACCCAGAATCCTTTGCAACACTGTTCACAGAGTATTCAGTGGGAAAGCAGGTCTCCTGACATCCGTATGACCATTTGCATTGCAGTTTACGAAGAAACAAGTGGGCTGCTGCAGACCAGTTGATTATGGCTCCGGAAATATAATGACATAATATAATAACATTCAGCAGGTTTTCATTGAATGACACATTAAATCAGTTCACAAAAATGACGTAGTGTGTATTTTATAGAAAGATGAAGAATCACTTTAGTAAATAATAATAAAATGGGTTATATCATGAAAATAAACAAGATAAATAAAAATAACTATATATTTGTCACTAACTCTACATGTTGTAGTGTTACTATGATACTATACACAGCAACCTAATACTGGACCTTCATACACGCAATGTGAGCTTTGCTATTTGTGACACCCTAATAATGCACCATCATACAGACACCCTAATACTGCACCTTCATACAGACAGTGTGAGCTCTGTTATTCCTGAACTAAGACTACACATAGCATCTAGCTACTGCACCTTCATACATATATTGTGAGCTCTTTATGAGGGTACAGTATCAGAATGGATGAGTGTAGTGTCAGGAATACATACAGTGTGAGCGCTGCTATTCCTATACTGAGACTACACAGAATCTGGATACTGCACCTTTATACAGATAGTGTGAGCTCGACTATTCCTTAACTGGACACTACAGAGCATCTGTATACCACACCTTCATACAGACAGTGTGAGCTCTGTACAACATAATCAGAAAGATTGATTGCTAACCTAACTTCCCAATTTCCTGCATTTTCCAGCGTTAATTTACCCCATCCTGTGCTGTCACTAGACTTTAATGCAGTTTTTTGACAATAAATATACGTATGTATGTGTCATTGAGGTTTTAGTGTAACTCTCATTGTTAATTATGATTTACTGGGATTGCAGACAATTGGTCATTACTCAGTACTCACTTTCTGGGTGAGCTCTCCAGAGTCATTTATATGACGGTCTCTTTCCTTCTCCAGCTGAAAGATAATTTTTCTCTGTTTTGCTGCCTCATCCCTGAACTTCTGGATCTCATCCTGGAGGTTTTTTACTGATTGTTCGTGCGTCTTTACCAGGCTCAGTTGCTTGTCAGTGGCACTCGCAGCTTTTAACAGGTTCTACAAAGATATAACATAAAAAAAGAGACTGCTGTACTTAAGGCATCCTTATCAATTTGATATAACAGAAAACTTTTATAAGCCCACATTCCACAAAATGCACAAACTCTCCACCGATATAAAGAAAAATGTAAGCTCTGTATTTCATCATGTAATGAATAATTAAATAACAAGAATGTTTTATATTCAGGGATCAAGTGGCACAATCACTTGCTTTTTCAAACACAGATTGCAGACTAAGGACTGCAGAGAGAGCTATTTTCCACCTCATTTATAGAGGGAAAATACATGAAAAGTGGAGTGAGCAATAGGAATGTTTGTGACAATTTATGTAAAGTCAGAAGGGGTCATAAGATTTTCAATAGCTGTTGTACCTTGGAGAATATTAACAAGTTTTCTAGACTAGGTTATTCATGTTCTTGTCAACCTTTAAACCTTTTGCTGCTATTGACAGTACGTAATCATCTTAAGTGACAACAATATTACATTTTATAAATCATAATTGGAATCTAAACATATATTGTACATGAGTTCAATCACATTACGTCTGTTAAATTTCCCTTTAACTAATAATGATGTTTAAAGGACCATTGTATTTACCCCAAGACATGAGGAGAAAATCATTTAGAAAAATGATGCACATTTTTATAATGTGGCTAAGATGGTGCTCGTTTTGCTAAATGCAACTTTCAATTTTAAAGGGACATGACTTGTTTTATCGTTATTGTGTGCCTTTAAGAATTAAACACATGATAATGAAAAGAAGCTGTCTGTCCTATTTTCACTGTAACACAGAGTAGGAGTTCAATAATTTCCACAATAATGAATCCAATGCAAAGCTGAATTTTATTAAAAGTGATAACTTCCTATAAGGTAGTTATAGCACAGAGACATAAACATATATATATATATATATATATATATATATAGTGACAGAGATTGATAAAAGGGTTTGTATGACACACAGACTTTAAACCTCCCTTTTGCCAGGAGGTCTGAAGGTGTTAATTTTCCTGCCCAATTAATTAGATGCAGCTGGAGAGACCTGACTTAAGAAGTTGGGTGTGGCTGTTTTGGACTGCAGTTTGTGTGAGGATACCAAAGGGCCGAGTTTTGCAGTCTGTGTGGGGCTGCTGGTGAACTGAGTGTACAGTCAGTCTAAATTGAAGAGAGTAACACAGAGAGAAGGGTTTTGTCTGAAGCTGAAAAAAGATACAAACAGAGAGACAGCAGCTTGTAGCTGTAACAGACTGGAGACCTGGAGTTCTGAAGAATACAGGCCAGTGATTGTGAATAAAATATTGTTTTGTTTTTGTTCCATCCAGGTTTAGCTGGGTGGGAGCAAGACCGTGAAGGAAATGGTAGTGCTTCAGTGTGGGCTAGACCTGTTATTTTCTTTGATTTGTTTTAATTTATTACGGTTACATCACAGGGTAAAACTTGGAAAAGAATTATAGTCTCCAGTATTGTGTTCCGCCATCAAACTGCCAAAAAGCACAGCACAGACCCAGAGAGAAACTGGCAACTTGTCTAGATAGATAGATAGATAGATAGATAGATAGATAGATAGATAGATAGAGGGATAGATAGACACACAGATAGAGTACTTGCAAAGCTCAAACATTAACAAAATCTTGACATAAAGCTTTGGAAATTAACAATTTGCACTCAGCACAAGTCATGTTTTCCTCTTCAAGTCTTCTCCTTGTACTACTATGGTCTGTCCCTATCTATCCCTGTTGTACTATAGAGTAATATTTTATCATTTACTTTCAGAGCTTGGTTTTATAAATATATCTTATTTTTTAAAACAGCAATTTAAAAAGCTCCCAGCAGCTTATGTGACATGTTATTGTAAATAGTTTTAAGTCCCTGACATATGATCTCGACTCAGTTTATTGTAAACCCGTAGAAACCATATTGCAAACGTATATAGTAACTGCAACTCAAAATGAGCACATCTGTACTATGTCACACAAGAAAATTGACTTGTTTGTGCCTTCAAACGTTGGAAATTACCAGAACAGACTGTTCACCCCGATCATTACAGCAGTTTGAAAGGCCTCCCGCATGTTATCAAATGATACCTGCCAGCACCAAGCTCTCATTTCATACTATCCTTCTGTGTAACAGCTTCACAATCAGCCACTCAGGATATTTCTCCCTTTTAATTTCTGTTGCCAAGGTAATTTTTCTTACTAGGACGAGATCTGGGGTGCTAACACAAAAAAAAACATTTTGGACCAGGGCCCTCCATTCCCCAGCTCCACCACTGAATTGAAGCATACTGGGACAAGAATAAGGCCATTCTGAGAGATGATTAAGCCAATCTTTTTCTGTAGATAAAATGGGCAGACTAGCTGGGCCTTTTGGTTCTTCTCTGCCTTTGAATCTATGTTTCTATGTTTAAATTAAAGTTACCGTCCACCATTAAAAAAGGTTATTTATAAAGAACATTAAAAACTGGCTAAAGATTGTACTAGTCATAATATACTGTATAACAAATTGTAAAATTGTTGTGATATACTCTGTTATCTTTGGGTGACTTAATATGCTACAGTGTGGCTTAAAGGGATATGGAAGGTTCCTGGATGTTACTATGTATCTAATATACCCTGTGTATCCATTTACTGTTATGTACTTTATTTTTATTAAGAAGTGATTATAACCTTTGTTTTTACTGGCTAAAATCAGGCATATAGTGCCTATATGGGTCTACCCACAGCAGGAACCACGTCTCAGCAACAATCTGCAATGTGCTGCTGAAAGATTGTCACTGATTGGTTACTATGAGACACTGCACACCCAGTACTACCGTCTGTGTCTTCATGAGCTGCAGAGGGCAGAGCCAGACAGGGACTATTTGTTTGACTTTAGGCAGTAAAAACAGAGCTTATAAGCACTTAATAATAAAATAAAATAAAAAAAGTAAATAGATAAACAGGGATATTATATACCTAGTAACACACAGGGACCTTCCATACCCCTTCCATACCCCAGTAAGCAGTTGTCAAGACTCTCATTAAGCCGCCTTGTCTGATTAGTATAATTATCATTGTATGCCGGAGCTCGTTTCCTCCGTTAGCTTCATGTTTCCAAGACAACGTACGCGCTCACCTTGTTCAGTAAGTCCCGTTCTCTCACCAGCTCGTCCACAGCCTTCTTATTCAGCTCTGCCTGTTTCTTTGCAGCCTCCAGCTCTGAAACAATAAAACCATGTTATAAGTGGCAGACTGAATCCGCAATGCTGGGAAAATGAGCTCAGCCTTTCAATGTCTACACTCCAATTGTCTTTGTCAGTATAATAACAGACACTTTAAAGATATTAGATCACTGTGCAGGATGTGTGCATGTCTAAAAGGAATCATCCAGAAAGAAAAAGGTACCCAAACATTGCCATATGTGCTCTGTACCATCAGTTAGAGGGTGAAAATAATGTGGGAAATGTGTATCCATTCTTAAAAAGAATTAACTTTAGATATTGTCATTTTAGTTTAGCCTTTGAAGCCATCCCACAAGAATCTGCATAAATAATAAGGCTGGAGTTCGTATCTGTTACACATCGTATTATAGATTTACACTAATTTTGAGAGCAGTTGAGAAAAAGATTAGTCTTTGAGGGGATTTGAACCCAGGACCTTTACAACCACAGACTGCAGCCTTTGCTACTGTATTATCTGATCTGTTGCTGCACTAGCTGCTAGAATATAATCAAGTAGTTACAAATCACTTAGCCACTGCCTGAATCAAAGCCTCTACATCCCACTCTAATTAATATTCATCAAATCCTGTGCTATGTGGAGCTTATTACTCATTCAGACAGAGGTAACTATCTTCTATTGATCCTAACTCCATAAATTCAACATCAGTTTTAAAAATTAAAACACTTTGTCACCCTATATCTAATGGCGCAGAGCACATACAGGGACTTTGCAGTGCATAAAATCCCTTTACTGAATGGGATTAGTAAAAAACACTTTACACTGTATAAATTAATATATTTAAACACTATGGGTACTTAAAATGCATATACTATAAAAATATGGAAATTAATTAAAAGGAAAAAAGGAACAGTCTAAATATTATTAAGTTCAGTTTTTTCAGGCATTGTAGCTGCATAAAAATAACTGCATATCCTATTCTATTGTCCAATTAATACATTTATACACACTTAAAATCATTCTTAATATTGCCACATATTCTATTAGCTACTCGCAATCCGATTACGAGTTACCCTCCCACAATCTCTATGGGCCAGCCAAAGACGCAAAACTGGCCGCAGAACTCCATTGGTTTTAGCACAGCTCGATTATTATGAGTACTAAATAATTCAAGTTACACAAAATCAATATTTTTTTAGACCCACAGCGCTAGATCGCAGATAACGTCTGACCCGCAACTGAAAAAAGTATCAGGTTTCTGTCAAAAATATTACAAGTATTAAATAGGACTCACAAGGGCTTTTTCAAACACTTATTAGAGCTGTAGCAGCAATTAAACACACAATACTGTACTATAAAAGCATGGGAAGGCATGGAAAGACATTCAAATTAATTGCACAACAGTCTCAAACGCACAAATATGCAATTAAAAAAATATTATTTTAAAATTTTATTTTTAAGTAATATAGATCCAGGGACTCAAGGGGTTAATACATATCATGAAACCCACATGGACTAGAACAGATGATATAATGCATTTTATATAGTGCTTGATTGCGAGCCCGATCGACAGATATTACTTATTGGCACTAATTAATTCATAGCCTCCGATTGCAAATTACATGTAACTTCCCTGTTTTCCGGACGTCGTGATGGCGGTCTCATTATCTATTGGCTGTGTCTAAGAAGTCAATTACGGGCTTTCTTGAATATTATCATATCATATGATAACGCCCCTGAAATCCGACTTAAAAAGGTAGGGTTGACGTGTTCAGCCTTGAAGTCATAATTGACGGGCTGGAGTCAATAGAATACATCTAAACATTTATTTTAAACAAAAATACGGGTTCAAGGCAATTGCTAGCAGCTAACAGAATAGGGCCCATTGTCGGCTGCACGCCTCCCCCTAAATTTCTTTGTGCTCTCATTTGTCCTGCCAGCAAATTATATTTTTGTTACACCTGTGTCCTGAACGATAAGAATGTGTACTTTATTTCATTAAGAAATGCTTAAAAGCTCTGCATTATGGGTCTGCCCTCTGCAGCTCTTGAAGACAAAGACTCTGGTTAGTATAAGGCACAGCTCAGCAAGTACAGCAATCAGTGACCATCTGTTAGCAACATGCAGCTGAGTCGTGGTTCCTGATAGGCTAGGATATTACACTATACATCCAGCCGTACAGAGTCTGTGTCTGCATACACTGCAGAGGGCAGGCCCATATAGGGACTATTTATTTGATTTTAGACAGTAACAACAGAGATTATAAACACTTATTTTTTTCTAAAAAAGCAAACTAAGTAAAAGTAAATATATACACAGGTATATTATATTCCTAGTAAAAAGCATGAACCTTCCATATCCCTTTAAGTCTTAGTAAGCCTGGATTTTTCTTTATACGAGTTGCTAGGTCGGCCGTTGTCTCTTCCTTGACATCTGGCATCCGAGCTCTGCACAGATATATATTACCGTGACTTTTGTTGCACAGGAACGTTAGCAATTTACCTGTAAGGATTCGTATTACATGATTCATACGGCAATTCCATTACAGATTGTGATAACTGCTACACAAAGGGCTTTTCTGTAGATAGGACAAGAAACAACACCTAATCTCTTCTAGTTTAAAACCCTTGCTTATTTCACCGAGATCTAATGTAATATTGTTAATTGTGGTCAGTGGGTTTGGAACTTGGGGGCTGACTCAAGTCCAGGACAATCAAGACTGATTAGAAAGTTTCTGAAAGCATGGGCATTCAGTGGGAAAGAGTAATTTTGTTGTAACAGAGTCATAATAGTGTGTATATGAGTCACAGACTCTGTAAATCTCGGTTCCTTCAGGAAACTGTTAACTTTCTTGCTCAGTTGATTAGCTGCTCCTGGGCAGACCTGATTGAAGACTGCTTCTGGAGTGGGGCTGCTTATGGGCTGAGTGTTTTGTAGTTTTACCAAGCTGGAGAAAGACACACAGTGAGAATCATTCTGCAACTTATGACCACTTTGAGGAGAGTGGTGACCTGGAAATCTGAAGAATAGAGGCTGTTTATTTTTCAAACTATGGGACTGTTTGTTTTGTCCCACCCAGGTTTAGCTGGATGAGAGCTGGTTAGTGAGGACACTGTTTATCAGTTACGGTCATGCTTCAGTGGAAGTTAGGACTTTTATTTTCTTTGATTTGTTATTTTTTTTATCACTGGCTAAATCCAGTAAAACTTGTATTGTGCCCTCCATAAAAGTGCCGGAAAAAGAGGAGACTGTAAAATCATAGATCAAGGCTACAAAATGGCAGTGATCAGAATAATTGTACTAAAAGATAAGGACAGACACAGATCTAAAGAAGTAGCTAACCAGCAAGTCAAATGCCATACACAAGACGTCAAGCCAGAATTCAGTCTATAGCATATGACACTCAGTAACAAAGTATGGGCACAGACTGACTTAAATAGCCAACCTTATACGCTATTATGCTTTCATATTGGTAGGGCTTCAATAAGTTTAACATCTTGCCAACACTTAACTCCCCCATATTGCTGTAGAGCTCACTTATATCCACCTGGGAGATCCATGTCTATTTATAAGAAAACACCTTTGATACAAGTACTCACAGTTTCTGCTGTTTGTCAAAATACAACATTAATGATGGAGAGGGTCCAGGCTAGGTATCTGTGGTCTTTGGTCAACAAATAGATGGAGGTAAATGGGAGGTAGTGATAGATTTTATTTTCCTGGACTCCAAGATCTCTGTAGATGGTGACTGCATTCATGAAATTAAAAAACGTATGCTTATCGGGAAGAAAGCTATGGCAAATCTGAACAAGGTATTAAAAAGTAAAGAAATAACACAACAAAGATCCTCATAGTTATACCCCTGCTATTCCCAGTAGTAACATATGGATGTGAGAGCTGCACCATAAAGAAGTCTGAGCGCCATAGAATTAACACCTTTGAATTGTGGTGTTGGAAAAAACTGTTTAGAGTCCCTTGGACTACAAGAAGATCCAAAAAATCCATACTACAAGAAATTAAGCTAAACTGTTCACTGGAAGGTTTGATCATGAGACTAAAGCTCAAATATTTGGGCCATATCATGACAAGACAGGATTCTCTAGAGTACACTGTGATGCTAGGAAAGAATAAAGACACACAAAGAAGGGGACGGCATAGGTGGAGATGGATAGATGAGGTCATTGAAACAATGGACATGAGCTTGATGGAGCTCAGAGGGACAGTGGCTGACAGATGTGACTGATGTGTTGTGGTCCATAAGGTCACAGAGAGTCGGACACGACTGAATGACTAAACAACAACAAGGGACACAAATGTTATCTCTAGTCAGAAAGTAGTTACTGGGCAACAGACATTGCATATTGGCCCCTATTCAACAACAAGCCTTCCTACCGGCCGTAAGACTGAGGGCTTGAAATTTGCAACAGTTACAGAGCTATTCCATTTATTTTATCACTGTACTATACCTCTCTCCAGTCCAGTGATTTGGTGTTGTTAGGCTATAGTAGTATTGTTACACTGTATCACTGTACTATACCTCTCTCCAGTCCAGTGATTTGGTGTTGTTAGGCTATAGTAGTATTGTTACACTGTATCACTGTACTATACCTCTCTCCAGTCCAGTGATTTGGTGTTGTTAGGCTATAGTAGTACTGTTACACTGTATCACTGTACTATACCTCTCTCCAGTCCAGTGATTTGGTGTTTGTTAGGCTATAGTAGTATTGTTACACTGTATCACTGTACTATACCTCTCTCCAGTCCAGTGATTTGGTGTTTGTTAGGCTATAGTAGTATTGTTACACTGTATCACTGTACTATACCTCTCTCCAGCCCAGTGATTTGGTGTTTGTTAGGCTATAGTAGTATTGTTACACTGTATCACTGTACTATACCTCTCTCCAGTCCAGTGATTTGGTGTTGTTAGGCTATAGTAGTATTGTTACACTGTATCACTGTACTATACCTCTCTCTAGCCCTGTGATTTGGTGTTTGTTAGGCTATAGTAGTATTGTTACACTGTATCACTGTACTATACCTCTCTCCAGTCCAGTGATTTGGTGTTGTTAGGCTATAGTAGTATTGTTACACTGTATCACTGTACTATACCTCTCTCCAGTCCAGTGATTTGGTGTTTGTTAGGCTATAGTAGTATTGTTACACTGTATCACTGTACTATACCTCTCTCGAGCCCGGTGATTTGGTGTTGTTAGGCTATAGTAGTATTGTTACACTGTATCACTGTACTATACCTCTCTCCAGTCCAGTGATTGGGTGTTGTTAGGCTATAGTAGTATTGTTACACTGTATCACTGTACTATACCTCTCTCCAGTCCAGTGATTTGGTGTTTGTTAGGCTATAGTAGTATTGTTACACTGTATCACTGTACTATACCTCTCTTCAGCCTGTGATTTGCTGTTTGTTAGGCTATAGTAGTATTGTTACACTGTATCACTGTACTATACCTCTCTCCAGCCCGGTGATTTGGTGTTTGTTAGGCTATAGTAGTATTGTTACACTGTATCACTGTACTATACCTCTCTCCAGTCCAGTGATTTGGTGTTGTTAGGCTATAGTAGTATTGTTACACTGTATCACTGTACTATACCTCTCTCCAGTCCAGTGATTTGGTGTTGTTAGGCTATAGTAGTATTGTTACACTGTATCACTGTACTATACCTCTCTCCAGTCCAGTGATTTGGTGTTTGTTAGGCTATAGTAGTATTGTTACACTGTATCACTGTACTATACCTCTCTCCAGCCCGGTGATTTGGTGTTGTTAGGCTATAGTAGTATTGTTACACTGTATCACTGTACTATACCTCTCTCCAGCCCGGTGACTTGGTGTTGTTAGGCTATAGTAGTATTGTTACACTGTATCACTGTACTATACCTCTCTCCAGTCCAGTGATTTGGTGTTTGTTAGGCTATAGTAGTATTGTTACACTGTATCACTGTACTATACCTCTCTCCAGCCCGGTGATTTGGTGTTGTTAGGCTATAGTAGTATTGTTACACTGTATCACTGTACTATACCTCTCTCCAGCCCGGTGATTTGGTGTTTGTTAGGCTATAGTAGTATTGTTACACTGTATCACTGTACTATACCTCTCTCCAGCCCGGTGATTTGGTGTTGTTAGGCTATAGTAGTATTGTTACACTGTATTACTGTACTATACCTCTCTTCAGCCTGTGATTTGCTGTTTGTTAGGCTATAGTAGTATTGTTACACTGTATCACTGTACTATACCTCTCTCCAGCCCGGTGATTTGGTGTTTGTTAGGCTATAGTAGTATTGTTACACTGTATCACTGTACTATACCTCTCTCCAGTCCAGTGATTTGGTGTTGTTAGGCTATAGTAGTATTGTTACACTGTATCACTGTACTATACCTCTCTCCAGTCCGGTGATTTGGTGTTGTTAGGCTATAGTAGTATTGTTACACTGTATCACTGTACTATACCTCTCTCCAGTCCGGTGATTTGGTGTTGTTAGGCTATAGTAGTATTGTTACACTGTATCACTGTACTATACCTCTCTCCAGCCCGGTGACTTGGTGTTGTTAGGCTATAGTAGTATTGTTACACTGTATCACTGTACTATACCTCTCTCCAGTCCAGTGATTTGGTGTTGTTAGGCTATAGTAGTATTGTTACACTGTATCACTGTACTATACCTCTCTCCAGCCCGGTGATTTGGTGTTGTTAGGCTATAGTAGTATTGTTACACTGTATCACTGTACTATACCTCTCTCCAGCCCGGTGATTTGGTATTTGTTAGGCTATAGTAGTATTGTTACACTGTATCACTGTACTATACCTCTCTCCAGCCCGGTGATTTGGTGTTTGTTAGGCTATAGTAGTATTGTTACACTGTATCACTGTACTATACCTCTCTCCAGCCCGGTGATTTGGTGTTGTTAGGCTATAGTAGTATTGTTACACTGTATCACTGTACTATACCTCTCTCCAGCCCGGTGACTTGGTGTTGTTAGGCTATAGTAGTAATGTTACACTGTATCACTGTACTATACCTCTCTCCAGTCCAGTGATTTGGTGTTGTTAGGCTATAGTAGTATTGTTACACTGTATCACTGTACTATACCTCTCTCCAGCCCGGTGATTTGGTGTTGTTAGGCTATAGTAGTATTGTTACACTGTATCACTGTACTATACCTCTCTCCAGCCCGGTGATTTGGTGTTTGTTAGGCTATAGTAGTATTGTTACACTGTATCACTGTACTATACCTCTCTCCAGTCCAGTGATTTGTTGTTGTTAGGCTATAGTAGTATTGTTACACTGTATCACTGTACTATACCTCTCTCCAGCCCGGTGATTTGGTGTTGTTAGGCTATAGTAGTATTGTTACACTGTATCACTGTACTATACCTCTCTCCAGTCCGGTGATTTGGTGTTGTTAGGCTATAGTAGTATTGTTACACTGTATCACTGTACTATACCTCTCTCCAGTCCGGTGATTTGGTGTTGTTAGGCTATAGTAGTATTGTTACACTGTATCACTGTACTATACCTCTCTCCAGCCCGGTGATTTGGTGTTGTTAGGCTATAGTAGTATTGTTACACTGTATCACTGTACTATACCTCTCTCCAGCCCGGTGATTTGGTGTTGTTAGGCTATAGTAGTATTGTTACACTGTATCACTGTACTATACCTCTCTCCAGCCCGGTGATTTGGTGTTGTTAGGCTATAGTAGTATTGTTACACTGTATCACTGTACTATACCTCTCTCCAGCCCGGTGATTTGGTGTTGTTAGGCTATAGTAGTATTGTTACACTGTATCACTGTACTATACCTCTCTCCAGCCCAGTGATTTGCTGTTTGTTAGGCTATAGTAGTAATGTTACACTGTATCACTGTACTATACCTCTCTCCAGTCCGGTGATTTGGTGTTGTTAGGCTATAGTAGTATTGTTACACTGTATCACTGTACTATACCTCTCTCCAGCCCGGTGATTTGGTGTTTGTTAGGCTATAGTAGTATTGTTACACTGTATCACTGTACTATACCTCTCTCCAGTCCAGTGATTTGGCTTTTCAGCGTCTCCCTCTGCTGCTCCGCCTCACACTTTTGGTCCTCGATCTGGCGGTACTTTCTCTGTATGGCCTCCCTGACCTTGGTAAGTTTTACGGCGTCCAGGCGCAGCTGGTTCACTTCTTCCTCTTTAATCTGGTCCCAAGGAGTAAAACCATATGTTTATAAAGTCTAAAAACGCAAATATATTATGTTGTATGCGCACAAACTACTGTACTATTAAAAACTAAAATATTTCAGCAAATTCGGCACAGAAAACTATGGGCCAAATTCAATTGATGTTTCGGGAGATCCAGTAGCCTGTAAGTGAGGTCACAAGCTATTTTGCTACTCAATTGGCGACTTTATGTGGGCTCTGAGCGGCTTCCGAGTTACGAACTTGAAAAAATGGCAATGGTTAAACTCGTAACTTAAAGCCTCCAGAAGCCTTTGATCTTTCACTTTCGCAAGGCTAAAATCGCAAATCTCTATTCATCTGCTCAATTTCCCCAAGCCCGCAAATGTTTTCACACCTTAAATGGCAAATGAAGGAGAAAATCCTACGAGTGCTAGAGAGGACCCGCAAGGGGTTAAACACCTGATCGTAGCGCGGTAAATGCTAATAAAAAATTACTACTGCGCTGTAAAAAACGGGGAAAGCGATGACAGACATTAGGATTAATTGCACAACAATCTCAAGCCCGCAAATCGGCAGGAAATTAAATTTATTTGTATGTGTCATGTCGGGGTTATATCGATCTCGGATATCAATCAGTTAATACATTTCAGGCCACCCACATGGACTAGAACTGTATTGTCATTCATTTTCATAATTCTTTATTTTGCAGGTTTGTGATTCTGATCGCATATTAGACCCCCGAACCCAATTGATTGGCATGTAACCTCCATGTTTTACTGCCGTAATAATGACGGTCTAATTTTCTATTGGCTGATTCGAAATGGGCGGTTACAGGTTTGCTTAATTGATCATATTCCCGCCCTGAACTGCAACGAACCAGTGCATGGTTTACGGTTTTGGCCTTGAGCAATTGAATAGCATTGCAACCAGAGACCAGCGGGAGCCCGCAACACACGCGTAGACATTCGGCCGTCTGCGACTGAGTTGGGGGCTTCGAATTGAATATGGCCCTATGTTTTTTAGACTTTGCATGGTTTCTCTTAAAGGGATACAGAAGGTTTCTGGATGTTACTAGTTATATAATACTAGGAAATTGCCCGTCAAAAATGACGGGAGTAAAATTGTAAGCCTGGCAATGCTGTTTGCCACACAATGCGAGGCTATGGGCCTTCTGAGCACCTTTGACGCTCATTGCAGGCCGCAACTTTCCTGCTTTGCCATGATCGACTTTGGCACTCCTTGTGAGCCCCACAATGAGCGCCTTTGGCGCTCATCACATGCCTTGCAATGAGCGCTGAAGGCTATCACCCTGTGTACTTTATAGGCGTTGCACTTAAGTGTTACAAAAAATGGCAAATATGGGTCAAATTAACTTGCAACCTCAGTCACAGGCTCCCTGCCTCTCCCCTGTGCTGTGAGTGTGAGTGGTAATTTGAGGCATATTTGTTGTTTTTTTCATGCCTTTCGAGTTCCGTGGTTCTGCCGTTAAAGTCGGATTTTTGCGAGGCGGACAGTGCATGTACGGGTTTCGGTCCTAAGTCATACGGCTCGTAATTACCGATTGCCCGCTGGCAATGAGCTCTTGCGGCGCTCATCGCGAGCCCTGCAATAAGCGCCTTCAGGGCACATTGCAGCCTGTCCCGCGTGCCTCGACTGCTCGCCTCGCGAACCAAAGGCGCTCGTTACAGCCTAAGTCCTGCAGGGTTGTCAGCTTGCCTCGCTTCGCAAGGCTCGCAAAGCGTGACAAACCCGCAAACGTGACCAACGTTCTTGGTCCACAACTATATATATGTTACCTGTGTATGTATTTACTTTTATATACTTTACTAGCCAATTGCCAGTCAAAAAATGATGGTCAATAAAATTTGAAGCCATGGCAATGCTGTTTGGCACACAATGTTAGGCTTTTTATACTGCAAGGACCTTTGGCGCTCATTGCGAGCCTCTCCTCGCGTGTCCTTTGTCTCCTCTCTATATTTTTTTAAATATTAATTAATGAATTAATTGAGTAATAAATTAATATAGTTTACATTTTTCTAATTAATATATATAACAATCAATAGCCTGAAGAGGTAACAATCTCTTTTTATTGTCCTGCAGCATATAATGTCCAGTGGGACTGTCGCTGCCCTGAGGAGATAGTGTCATAAATGTCCCAACTGTGCATTAGAAATAGGCTGCGTAGTTTGTCTATGTGCTACGCGGTTCACGAGCATTTGCCGTCCTTTGTAATAGTGTATTTTGTTCCTGGGTGAAAGTGGTAGGCCGTTGGCGGTGTTTAGCGCGGTCCAGGGTTGTGTAGTGGCGAAACCGCCAAAATCGACTTAAGTATGCGGTCCACCTCACTTCTAGACGTCCTGGCTGTTCCCCCGTGCTGTATGTGATGTTTTGGTTGTATTTTTGTATTATTTTTTGTGTGTTTCGTGTTTTTTGGTTTGTGCGTTTTTGGTTTGTTTTTTGGTTTGTGCGTGTCGAGGCTAAAAAAGCGATGAGCGGTTTGGCGCTCATCGCCTAAGACATACGCACCACGCAAAGCATGACGTCTCGTAGTTCAAGAATTATAATATGTGATTAAGAGGTGCTCATAAGCTCTGATTTTACTGCCTAAAATCAAACCAATGGGTCTGCCTACTGCAGCGCATGCATATAAGGATTATTTGTATAATTTTAGTCACTAAAAACAGAGCGAATAAGAACTTCTTAATACAATAAAGTACATAAAAGATACACAGGGATATTATATCCATAGAAACACCCAGGAACAATAATATTCTAAACCTAGATGGGTGAAGTGATATCAGAGATCTATAAAGCTGCAGATGTCGATGGTGGAATTTCCTGAAGAACATTTAATGAGTTTATTATATGACCTAGATGGAAGGAAGCTGGTAATAGGCTGTATATGTCTGGGCCAAAGCTGTCATGTCAAGGTCACTGATCTCCATTCACATGTACACGTGTGCAGTCGTGCGTGTTCTTTAAAAAAGGACTATATCACACAGCGTTGCATTGCTGTTAAAGGGACTCGGTCACCCCAAAAGCAAGTTGTTATTCTAGGTCATTCTCAAAGAACAGAAAAACTGGCTATATGTTGTCTTTTTCATTTTCTTCTAAATTGAATCAGTCCTGGGAAATCCCATGTTGTTGCTGTGTTTATTTGCAAGTGAGCAGCTCATGCAAATGAAGCAGCTGCTTTGATGTGCTAATTAGGATTACAGTCTGCTTGCCTGTCTCTGTAGTGACCAAAATGAAGACATGCAATGTTATATGGCAGTTAGAGCCCTATTACACCCTTAACAAGTTCTCTGATACTAAGCCGCACATTAGCATACTGAGCCGCACAATAGCCCACTAAGCCGCACAATAAACCACTGACCCGCACGTTGGCCCACTGAGTCGCACGTTGGCCCACTGAGCCGCACGTTGGCCCACTGAGCCGCACGTTGGCCCACTGAGCCGCACGTTGGCCCACTGAGCCGCACGTTGGCCCACTGAGCCGCACGTTGGCCCACTGAGCCGCACGTTGGCCCACTGAGTCGCACGTTGGCCCACTGAGCCGCACGTTGGCCCACTGAGCCGCACGTTGGCCCACTGAGCCGCACGTTGGCCCACTGAGCCGCACGTTGGCCCACTGAGTCGCACGTTGGCCCACTGAGTCGCACGTTGGCCCACTGAGTCGCACGTTGGCCCACTGAGTCGCACGTTGGCCCACTGAGCCGCACAATAGCCCACTGAGCCGCACAATAGCCCACTAAGCCGCACAATAAACCACTGACCCGCACAATAAACCACTGACCCGCACATTGGCCCACTCACCCGCACATTGGCCCACTGACCCGCACATTGGCCCACTAAGCCGCACAATAGCCCACTAAGCCGCACAATAGCCCACTAAGCCGCACAATAGCCCACTAAGCCGCACAATAGCCCACTAAGCCGCACAATAGCCCACTAAGCCGCACATTGGCCCACTGACCTGCACATTGGCCCACTGACCTGCACATTGGCCCACTGACCCGCACAATAGCCCACTAAGCCGCACAATAGCCCACTAAGCCGCACAATAAACCACTAAGCCGCACATTGGCCCACTGACCTGCACATTGGCCCACTGACCTGCACATTGGCCCACTGACCTGCACATTGGCCCACTGACCTGCACATTGGCCCACTGACCTGCACATTGGCCCACTGACCTGCACATTGGCCCACTGACCTGCACATTGGCCCACTGACCTGCACATTGGCCCACCGAGCCGCACATTGGCCCACTGACCCGCACATTGGCCCACTGACCCGCACATTGGCCCACTGACCCGCACATTGGCCCACTGACCCGCACATTGGCCCACTGACCCGCACATTGGCCCACTGACCCGCACATTGGCCCACTGACCCGCACATTGGCCCACTGAGTCGCACATTGGCCCACTGAGCCGCAATGCGAATTCTAAATATTTCAGATTTTTTTTTCTGTGCAGCCAGTTTTTAATGCTCTTTAAAATGTAATCAACTTCCTGTTGGGAAGTACAGATCCTCACACTGTGATAACACCTGTAGCATGGAGGGAAAGTATCCGGTTTATACAAAAGCTATAGATGTTACTGTTATAAAAAGGCTAAATATGCGCATCCTATAAATCTCAGCAAGAGCTGTGGCCGGTATCGCTGGTCATGTAAACGTTACCTTCAGATCCAGAACCTTCTGCTGGTTCTCTTGGGTTAGTTGTTCATTCATCAGACTGTGCTGCTCATTGTCCAGCTGAAGTTTAGTATTTCGGACTTGAAACTGTTCCAGTTCTTTGCCAACTCGTTCATTCAGGATCTGTAATATTTTAATATAATTCAGGACGTGAGTATTATCAGGAATAAATATTCTAAATATCACCCCAAAAAGCCACCCAGACTCCGGTTTCTCCTATTTTCACCATTTTTTACAAGGAGATAGCTTTCACTATCCTTGTCCTATCAGGCTCCTTCCTGATGATTATGAAGATTTCCCAAAGTGCCTAACACTGAAAATTTTATATAATAAAGCAAAACAAGGAAAATATTTATTGTAATAAACGTTGCAATAAAATGTCTCATGCAGACTACAGATAGAAGCAATATCCCTATAAGGGGAACCATATGAGGGATACAGAAATATACCTGCTAAATCAATTAGAGCCATATAAACAATATTAACCAAATAATAAATAGCAGTCCTATGATTCCCAAGGGATTCCTCCTATCTGGAAGGTGCAGTAAACTGCTACCCCAAAGCGAACTACAGTGGAACCTCTATATTCATCATTAATCCGCTCCTGAGGGACGGACAGACACTAAAAACTAACTAAAGTTAAATAAATAAATAAAGTTAACCAGAACGTTCCCTTCACTGAGGAGCGATGATGGCAGAAGAGGAGCAAAGGGATTATTGTGCAGATAGGGAGTGACCTTCCATTAAACATCAGGTAACTCCAGTTCTGGGGACTGATGTATTTTTTATCCCTTTCCCAATGATTTACTAGCACTCGATTTAGAAAAAACTTGTCCAATGTTATCTGTTTCTGTCTGTTTTTTTTATTTTGTGACTAATATTGGATTTTTGGAGGATTTTTTAAATAATAATTGGATTTGATGAATATAGAGGTTCCACCGTATGTCCCTATAAGTAACAAAATGATAAAATTGGTAATCTATTTAGAGGGTGCAGTGCAGTCTCACGTCAGTCACACTGGGTACAATAATATAAATACATATTATAACCTGGATAAATATAGTAGATATAAAGGGAACAAAAAATAATGAAAATATCAATATATACCAAAAAAAAAAAGTCTTGAGAGTGGACTATAGAGTATAAAATGTAACAAGGAATAAACACCCGCTGTATTTGTACCTATAGCAAATCCTTAAAGGTATCTGGAAGTTTCCCTGTTTTTAGTGCGAACCAATAGAAACGCTGCATTTAAGTATGCTGTTTAGCCCTATACGAACCTTCCAGCCAACAGCAGCATAGTGCAGAGCCCCGAGCAGCACTGCTTTAGCTGTTTCCTTGTGGTGTGAACAAAAGACTACATATCCCATTATGCTTTGCTGCAGAGGCGGAATCTCTAGACATTGCAACAATGTAGTAGCTGCCTCTGATTGGCAACAACTATTTATGAATTTTATGCTAGTTTAGCTTGGATTTTCAGGGATATTCCTTCTCAAAATTGACTGCCCCGAAAACTGAAGACATTTGCAAAATGTAGGGTTAGTTTATTACTGTTTATGTTGGGATATTTTTATGCAAATAAATGTTTTCATACACAACTGATTCTGCTCTATCAAATTCATTCAACTTCTATTTACCTTTAATGCCAATATCTCCGGAGATGGAGGCAAATATCATAACCTTCTGAGAGATACATGGAGAGAGTGTAGGAAACATAAGCAGCGTCTCAACCAAATGCTGTTACCTTTAGCCGCCTGCAAAGATGTCTTCTCATTGAGCTACAGAAACCTGAAACTTCCTTTAAATAGTTTTCAAATGTTAAAAAAATACTAAGTAACTTGTCAGATAACATTCCCTATTAAAATAAGACATGCCAATAACACATTACTTGTGCACAAGTTCAGAAATATTTTGTTCTCTGTGTTACAAAAGTAAAAATGAGCTTCAGAGCAGCTGGCAGATAAATATTTAATGCACATTTGCCAACGTAGAGTCTGTGTGTCACTGTAATCATTGCAAATGAGTGTAAAATAGCAATGGGTTTCACCAGCTGTAGGGCAAAAAAAAAAAGAAAAGGAAATTTGAATCTGGCCCTCTGCTAACATCTTCCAGGCACAGTTGGCTGCAATTAGTGATCTTTAGTAACGTGCTTGTAATAATTATTATTATAATTGCTAATGTTCAATCTGCTAAAAAAAAGTCTCTGTTTTCATTAACTCATACTAAGCTCAAATACCTAATGAGACATTCTGCAAAACAGACTTCAAGACCTACTTTAAGAATCCTTTGTAGAAAATGAAACATTTAAGTTACTCAGCAGGAAAGTCCCACATGTGTGAGGCAGGGTGGTGAGAGCTGTACAGACCAATATATCTAGAAGAACGTATGGCTGGTTCATCTAGACCAGATATATTAGGGAACTGTCTTGAGGAACTGTCTCGTGCTGCTCCTACTCTATGGGACTCTTAGCCTCGCTCCACTAGACTATCCTCCTATCTCAAAATCTTTAACATTTCATCTGCTTATAGAAGTCTTCAGCCTTAATATGCACACAGCGCATCTATCGTCCTCCTCTATCACACTTGAACCCTTATGATTGTAAGTTTACGAGTTTACAATCTTGTGTTGTGTGTCAATATTATTTTTGTCTTGTACTTACCCTGTTTAGATCTACGGAATATGTTGGCACCTTACAAATAAAGGATAATAATCATAATAATACCTTATGCTCCTTGAGCTGCTGTTCCAGTTTCTGGAATTCCTCTTTGTTCTTCTGCAGTGTCTGCTGCAGAGATTTAATCTCAATCTGTTTGTTCTCCAGGTCGTTCTGGGAATTTTTCAGGTCCTTTTCCAGCTTCTCCTTCTTGCGCGTTTCTCTGGAGGCTTCGTTCTGCCGCACCTGGATTTCTTGTTGGTACTGAAAAAAAGAGGAAAAGGCATTTGTTTAGTACGTCACACTCTGTATACCACAAGAATATACTTTAGTGAGACTGACAAACCTACATTTCTAAAATCTTGATTCCAGTGTAACATTTTTAAAAAGGTTTAGATGGCTCCTCATTAGCCCAATTGCATCTACATTTGCTTTATGTAGAGACGGGGCAAAGGATCTAAATATGGCATGATTAGGCATGTCCGACCGCGTGTGTGTGTGTGTGTGTACATCCTACAGTCCGACTATCAGTGACACACCATGCTGATTCGCTTGGTATTCATGGTAGAGATACTGGAGTGGGTTACCAGTTTGTTCTCCAGTGGGCTACAGCATACAGCTCCTGGTATTCCAAGGTGGTCTTCCATCCAAGTACTGACCAGGCCTCTTAGTTCCCTAACTGGAATCGAACACAGTGGTGGAAGTACCACATCCTAACCACTGGACCACCAGGAAACCCATACAGTAACTAATGTAACAAGTAATTGATAATAACCTTGTATTGACATTTGTAGTTTTAACTGTTAGTCAGCTTTGCAGATCATCACACTAAGCCCTTGTTTGTATGTTTGGTTAGAGTGTAATCCTTGCTAATCATTGCTAATTACTCCCTAGAGGTCTACATGTGAAGTATGCATATTATTCTGGGAGGATATTCACATACATTAGGACTGTGGTTATCTTTGTCTTGAGGATGCTCAGAAAAAACATTTGTATACTATTCCCATTTATGGAGCCATTTTAAATAATAAACAAAGTGTATTAAAAAAGGTAAAATAAATCAGTTCGATAATAATAATCTTATAGCTAGTTGGCTTTCACATAATGTATTCTCTTCTAATACTTGGGTCTGTTGTACATTCTCTGTGTACTCATTTCAGCGTATTATTAAAACGTTGTCTTGGAGGGGACACCTTGTAACATATCTGCTGAGTATAATCACACAGAAATTATGAAGGTTCTGCTGGACCTTTCCAGGCTTCTCACCTCAGTATATCTTGCCTGCTGAACTTCAGCAAATGTTGCCTAAAATATTGTGTGAACAGAGCATCTTAAAGGGATATGGAAGGTTTCTGGATTTTATTATGCCTCTGTATTTACTTTTATGTACTTGATTGTATTAAGAAAAGCTGATAAGTACAATTTTAAACACCTATGATAAAACAAATATTACCTGCAAATATTGCCCTCTGCAGCTTATGAAGACACACGCTTTCTGTGCTGTCTCATACTAACCAATCAGTGATCATCTCTCAGCAACATTTGGCCACATGCTGCTGAGACATAGTCCCTGATAGGCCTCTAATGTATGTTGCTTTAGTTCCTATATAACCCAATGTGTAAGCAGCGGTAAGACAACGTGGAAATTAGAAGTTGTTGTGGGTGTATAAAGTGCAGTATTAATATGTGATTATATTAGTCCCTATTGTAAAAGTCTCAGCAGCTTTTGCCCACCTGAGAGATGCTCTGCTCGGCCTCTTCCTTGGCCCTCTCTGCTTCTTGTTGTTTCTCAGTTGCCTGCATTAGGCTCTCACGCAGTTTCACCACCTCTGACAAAAGCTGGTCTCGTTCTTTGGTTAAGTCATCCTTGATGTTCAGGAGGTCGCTCATACTAAAAGAGAGTCCAGTCCAATATATTTGCTATGACTGTTTATTAATACTGAGGTTCACTTTGATTAATGCATTGAGAATCACATAATGAACAGGCATGTCAAACTGGAAGCCCAGGGAGCTAAATAAGTGTGGAGCTATGGGCCAACTGCAAACATATTCACTCACTCCCACTCCCTGTTTCTCTCTCCTTCTCTCCTCTCCTTCCCTCCCCCTTTCTCCTCTCCTCTCCCTCCCTCCCATTTCTTCTCCCCTCTCTCCATCTCCCTCCCTCTCTCCTCCGCCTTCCCTTTCTCTCCCTATCTTTTTTCCCACCCTCTCGCCCAGCCTCTCCTACTCCTCATCTCCCTCTCTCTTCCCTCCCTCTCTCCCTTAGTGCCCCTCCATCTCCCCCCTTCAGTGTACTAAAGATTTGCTGTACTACAATGCTGCTATAGATAAATATTTGTCATTTATTACTAGACAGTATTGTGATACTCCTGGTTAGGATATTTTATTATTACAGTTTAACATGTATAATATATATATATATATACATATATATATATATATATGCATATGTTAATATATATGGTTGTGCCATTAGGCTGATACTATGAACATGGGAGTGTTATAATGCACAGCACTTAGTTACTTACCTTTGTTCTTGGCCCAAAGATAACCCAGAGCCGTGCTCTACCAGTTTTGTCAAATTATTGATTTCATCTTTCAACGACTGAATAGTCTCTTTTGCTCGCTGTTCCTTCTCATAAGCCGTATCCACCATTTTCCAGGCCTTTTCGATCTCCTGATAAAAGGATATACAAAATGTGAGTAAAGTTATATCTGATACAACTAATCACAGAGATACTGCTCACCCTGTCCACTGAATGGATACTTCTAAATAAAGCAATAAAGAGCACTTCTCTGCTGAACAATTCCACCATTTGTAGATAGTTACAAAGTAATTGAGGTCTATCAAGTTGAACCTTTTTAGATCTCCTCTGATGTTTGTAATATGTGGATTAGTTGGTAATTGGTCCAGAGGGAGACAAACAATAAAAAAGCAATTGAAACATTGCCAATTGTCTCAAATTGGAAAAAAATCCTTCTTGACCCCAAAATCAGATTCCTCCCTGGATCAATACTCCTTCTCTAGTTATCCAGGATAACCCTAAATGCCCTTTTTTTTTTAAATATATATAAAAAATACGTCCAATTCTTTTTTAAGGTTCTCTATCAGATCCTCTGTTACCACCTCCTTTGGTCGAGAATTCAACAGTTTAACCACCATCACTGTGACGAACCTTCTTCTTCTTTAAGGTGGAATTGTTTTCCTTCTAACCTGGATGTATTTATATAAGATAATCATTTATATAAGGTAAGATGCCTTTTTTCTAGCGAAAATAAGTTTAGTTTGGTTAGTCTTTCTTCATAACTTAGCCTCTCCATTCCCCTTATTAGTTTACTTGCCCTCCTCTGTACTTTTTCCAGCTCTAAAATGTCCTTTTTATGAAGTGGTGCCCAAAATTGTACTTCATATTCTAAGTGAGAGCGTACTAGGGATTTGTATAGTGGCAGAATTATATCTTCTTCCCTGGCTTCTATACCCTTCTTAATACATGCTAATATTGTATTTGCCTTTGCAGCTGCTGCTTGACATTGAGCACAGTTACCTAGGCGGTTGTCCACAAGTCTCCCAAATCCCTTTCTATCTCTGATACCCCCAGATTTTCTGCATTTAGAATATAAATTGCTGCTTATTTTTCATCCCCAAAACTATAACTTTATATTTATTTGTATTAAATCTCATCATTAGTCGCTTATTTACCTAACGTATGTAAATCCCTTTGGAGAGAAAGTACATCCTTTTCTGATTTAATTACCTTGCACTTAGTGCCATCAGCCAGTCGGAAACATCCGTGAGCACTTTATTTGCTTTATTTTACATGTACTTTTTGTATAAATACTCACATTTAATATTTAGTTAAATGAAAAGTGACACTTGTAAGGCTGTAGCTTCCTATGGGGAAACGTGTCATTGCAGCCGCCGCTAAGCACAGCCCAGTCTATGAGTTTAGTGAATCGATCCAACTGTGTGATCCTTACTAAGACTTCCAGACTCAATTGGAGGATAAATAAACTTAGAAAAATAATCACAATGATTCAGAAACACAAGGAAGATGTTATACGATACCGATTATATTCCTATTTTATGGTTAGTATATAATAATCCCCTTCTGGATCAATACCGTCTGGTGGTGAAGGGGCTTGTGTACCTCAATGAAGCTATGAGCTATACCATGTAGAGTCACCCAAGATAGGCAGGTCATGGCAGAGAGGACAGACAAATCCCTGTCCATTGGAGAAGGAACTAGCAACCCACTCCAGTATCTTTGCCAAGAAAGCAATATGGATAAGCGCAACCAGAACCACAAACAGATGTGCCTAGTGTGTTGGTCCAAATGGTCACTGTGAGTCGGTCATGAATGAAGGACTTAACAACAATAATATAATGTTATTAAACTATGTAAAGCAGCACAATACTGCAGCTAGTGGTCATGGAAAAAACTTTATAATATCCTTTAAATTAAATATACCTAGAGTAAGAATAAAATGTGACTATATTTACTAATTAATTTAATTAATTTCTAGCATGCAAAACAGTTTAGGTGCATCTAGCAATGTTTAGTGTAATTGCTGAGAAAGTTACCCCAATTAACAAGAATCTTCAATTAATTTATTGTGGTTGAAATCAAGGAAAATATTGGAAATGATGTGTAATACTAATTTAAGAACTAGATATTAAGGATTGAATATTCTTTAGCAGAAATTAAACATGAAACCAGCAGCAAATAGTGTGAACCGATTTATTAATTTTAAAATATATATTTTTATACTAAGTTTATACTGAACTCAACTTCTTAGGCATTAGGAAAGTTCCATGAATACAGTAGCCCTTTAAATATGGCAGATTTAAATCCCAATGTATTAACCCTTCATGTTAACACATTTTATCAGCGTGTGGTTGTTATCAAGATGCAATAGAGAAGACAAGTTAATAACAAGCTTTTTGTTTAAAAAAAAAAAATAACATTATTATTTAAAAAAAAGAAACTGGTATTAAGAAAAAATAAAAGGAGTTTTTCCATTCAGCAATATTAAGATTCCAAGCACTTGCCCTTCCTCCCTGCCAGCCTGCTTTGCACCGAGGGCATTACACAGAATTACAGAGGGAAAAATGCAATTTCATTTTCAAAGCAACAGGTTAATGGTTTTCTGCACAATAAAACATGTCGGCCGCTGCCAAGGCAAGATGGATTTTAATACAAAAACTTACAAAATTCAGCTGTGTAATTAGATGTGGGCCGAGACTAAAATGTCAGGAAGAATAGAAGACTTAATTTGGGAAACAAAACAGATTGTTGGCAGGAGAAGCAGAAGCTTAGCCACAGGTGCGCCGGAGGAGCGCTAACCCTTTAGTGACGGAGCAAGAGCACTGATACAGTCATAGGAGAAAGAAAAGAGAGCGGGGCATGGGGGGATAAAGGAGAAAGAAAAGAGAGCGGGGCATGGGGGGGAGGAGAAAGAAAAGAGAGCGGGACATGGGGGGATAAAGGAGAAAGAAAAAGATAGAGGAACATGGGGGGGGAGAGAAAGAAAAGAGAGCGGGACATGGGGGGATATAGGAGAAAGAAAAGAGAGCGGGACATGGGGGGGGAGAAAGAAAAGAGAGCGGGACATGGGGGGGGAAGAAAAGAGAGAGGGGGATGGGGGGATAAAGGAGAAAGAAAAGAGAGCGGGACATGGGGGGGAGAAAGAAAAGAGAGAGGGGGATGGGGGGATAAAGGAGAAAGAAAAGAGTGCGGGGCATGGGGGGATAAAGGACAAAGAAAAGAGAGCGGGACATGGGGGGGAGAAAGAAAAGAGAGCGCGACATGGGGGGATAAAAGAGGATGAAAAGAGAGGGAGACATGGGGGGATAAAGGAGAAAGAAAAGAGAGCGGGGGACATGGGGGGATAAAGAAGAAAGAAAAGAGAGCGGGACATGGGGGGATAAAGGAGAAAGAAAAAGATAGAGGAACATGGGGGGATAAAGGAGAAAGAAAAGAGAGCTGGACATGGGGGGTGATAAAGGACATGGGGGGTGATAAAGGAGGATAAAAAGAGAGAGGGACATGGGGGGATAAAGGAGAAAGAAAAGAGAGGGGGACATGGGGGGATAAAGGAGAAAGAAAAGAGAGCGGGACATGGGGGGTGATAAAGGAGGATAAAAAGAGAGAGGGACATGGGGGGATAAAGGAGAAAGAAAAGAGAGCGGGGGACATGGGTGGATAAAGGAGAAAGAAAAAGATAGAGGAACATGGGGGGATATAGGAGAAAGAAAAGATAGCAGGACATGGGGGGATAAAGGAGAAAGAAAAGAGAGCGGGACATGGGGGGTGATAAAGGAGGATAAAAAGAGAGGGACATGGGGGATAAAGGAGAAAGAAAAGAGAGGGGGACATGGGGGGATAAAGGAGAAAGAAAAGATAGCAGGACATGGGGGGATAAAGGAGAAAGAAAAGAGAGCGGGACATGGGGGGTGATAAAGGAGGATGAAAAGAGAGAGGGACATGGGGGGATAAAGGAGAAAGAAAAGAGAGGGGGACATGGGGGGATAAAGGAGAAAGAAAAAGATAGAGGGACATGGGGGGATAAAGGAGAATGAAAAGAGAGGGGGACAAGGGGGGGATAAAGGAGAAAGAAAAGAGAGTGGGACATGGGGGGATAAAGGAAAAAGAAAAGAGAGAGGGACATGGGGGGATAAAGGAGAATGAAAAGAGAGAGGGACATGGGGGGGATAAAGGAGAAAGAAAAGAGAGTGGGACATGGGGGGATAAAGGAAAAAGAAAAAGATAGAGGGGCATGGGGGGATAAAAGAGAATGAAAAGAGAGAGGGACATGGGGGGATAAAGGAGAAAGAAAAGAGAGGGGGACATGGGGGGATAAAGGAAAAAGAAAAGAGAGGGGGACATGGGGGGATAAAGGAGAAAGAAAAGAGAGGGGGACATGGGGGGATAAAGGAGAAAGAAAGGAGAGTGAGACATGGGGGGGATAAAGGAGAAAGAAAAGAGAGGGGGACATGGGGGGATAAAGGAGAAAGAAAGAGAGCGGGACATGGGGGGATAAAGGAGAAAGAAAGGAGAGTGAGACATGGGGGGATAAAGGAGGCCTGCGAGACATTCGTAACTTACTTATATATCCTATATATAAAACAGCTCTCTTCAGGATCACCAAGACTTAAAAGGATATGGAAGGTTCCTGGATCTGTTTGTACTGCTTAAAACCAAACAAATAGTCCCTGTATGGGTCTGCCCACTGCAGTATATGCAGACACAGACACTGTAGGGCTGGATGTGCAGTGTAGTGTCCTAGCCTATCAGGGACCACATCTCAAAAGCATGTTGTAGAATGTTGCTAAGAAGTGGTCACTGATTGTTTAGTATGAGACAGGGTACACCCAGCCCTGTGTTTTCATGAGCTGCAGAGGACAGACCCATACAGGGACTATTTATCTGAATGTAGGCAGTAAAACAGAGCTTATAGGCACTTCTTAATAAAATAAAGTACATAAAAGTGAAAAGTTACATAGATTATATACCTAGTGACATCCCTGAACTGTCCATATCCCTTTAAGTTAGACCACTGTTAAATATAATGAATGGTGTATAAACTGGACATATGACTGTAAAAAGCATTGAAAAAGAAAGATTAATCTACATATTGGTGGCAAAGCTAGCGCCTATGCAGCAGGTGCAAAGCACTGGGGCCCACAACAGAGTATGGGCCCTCTGCTACCTGAGGTAAAAAGTAATCCTCATTAGGATAATTATTTTATTCGTTTTTTACCTTAGGAGTAATTGACCACCTGCATATATTTTTGGCTTTTTATTGACCCATACAGCCACATATTATTTTGCACTGGGCCATCCATTCACTAGGTCTGACACTGGCAATATATATATTTTATGACATATTTACCTTCTTTAATGATGCGATAGTGGTCTGGTCCTCTTGGGACAGTTTGAGGGCTGTTGCTACTTTGGCCGAGTTCGCCACGATCTCGGAGTTCAGCTCCCTGCATTTCGCCATCAAGCGCTTCTCATTTTCATGCGATTTCTTCAGGACCCCGTGAAGCTTCTCATATTCTATCCTGAACTTCTCCAGGCTCTTGTCCCCAGTGAGCTCATTGAGCACCTCCTGGAAGTCTTTCTCCAAAGTCTCAAAAGCATTTTCTTCACCAGATTTCTCTGCCTTTTCCTACAACAAAAAATACAAATAAAAGCAAGAATAAATAAAAATGTTACTTTGTTTCCCAGAGATCAGATGTAATATTTGGGGTCCCAGAAGTGTAATTAATAAGCTCATCATAATTTGTCACAAAAAAAAAAATGCATTAAACATAGATGTTTATATTATCTTGAGACAATTACAGGGAACTGTATAATACAATTCAGAAACGAAGGCCCTAATTTGTAGGGCAGGCTAGAGATTACTGGGGATCCCCAGCAGACACATGAGATATATATATATACATATATATATATATATATATATATATGTAGTCCCCGCCGGAGGGGAATAGAATAGGCACATAGCTTGCGGCCGGTCCTTGCGGCCCCGCATCTCCTACGACTGATAATACAATGAGGCCCAGAGAAAGCAACACAGAAGTATTGTTCAGTGTCGCATGTGTATATTTACAACAATGCTGCTGATTATTTGTTGTTTCCTTTTTGCAACAATAACAAATTTTTTTTTTTTAAAACAACAACAAATACTTTGCTGGGGATGGTGACCTCAATTAGTTGTATCACATATTATAATTGTCTAATTACGAATCGTCGTCACGCTGTTTGCGTGGTCTGTACGACTTAGCGATAAGTGCCGCATGCACTCATCGCCGGCAAGCCGCGTATAGCGAGGCAAGCCTTTAAACCTGGAGCACTTAGGCAATGAGAGCCGAAGGCGAGCCATTAAACTCGTAGCACTTACAAGACGCGGGACTTAATTACGAGAATAGCAGCCGAACCAAAAACCCGCAAAAACACACTAACTACACCTAAAAAATAATAAAAAACATCACGACAGCATGGGGCAACAGCCAGGACGTCTGTGAGTGAGCTGGAACGCAAATTTAACTTGATTCAAACAATTTTCGCCACCCGAAAATCGCCTAAGCAAAGAAAAAAATGAAAACGAGGATACACAACCATGGACCGCGAAAAAAACACTGCAAAACGCGTAGCACTTTACACATCACACTACGGCCTACAAAATACACTATTACAAAAGCCGGAAAATGCCCATGAGACGCGTAACACATTAATAATATTACAACTATACAATGGCGCTTTACACAATAAACCAACGGCTTTACCTCGCGCACGCAGCGTATTTAGATGCACACTTGGAACATTCATTACACTTTATAAGCAGGGCACCAACACTCACAATGTATATTGTATGCAAACGGAAAATACAAACAGATTGTTAGCTCTTCAGCCTATTGCTCACTGCATATATTAATTATAAATAATTCAAGTATATTTATTTATTGCAGAAATAATTAATTATTACTTAACTACATATACATAGAAATATATATCTCTCTCAGAGGACCAAAAGTACACAACATGAGAGGCTCGCATTGAGCACTGAAGGTCCTCACAGTATAAAACGGTTTCAATTATGTTTCAAACAGCATTCCCATGGCTTAAAATTTTATTGACCGTCATTTTTTGATGGGCAAGTTGCTATTTTTTTATATATTTGGGAAATATTTTGACATAGGGTTCATATGTATACTAGCGAATTGCCCATCAAAAGATTACGTGCATGAAATTGTAAGCCAGGGAATGTTGTTTGAGACATAATGTAAACGTTTTTTTGCGCCGAGTACCTTCGGCGCTCATTGCAAGGCTTGCGCTAAGCACCTTTGAGGCTGTTGGATGCTGTTTTCTTTGCTATTAGAGGCGCTTTTTCTGTCATTGTAAGCTCGGCGCTGCTCTGCTTTTTGCACTTATTGCAAGGCTGTCCCCTGGTGTATTTTGTGTGGTATGAGCAGCGTTGGCGCGCGTTGTGAGGCGCCCGGTGAATGTCTTTTGTGTTTATTGCAATGTTTTGTTTTGTTTTTGTGTATATGTATAATGAATAAATGAATATACTTTACCTATTTCCTAGCAATATATGCAGGAAGCAATGTGCTGAAGAGCTGACAATCTGTTTTCATGTTCCTGCAGCATACAATGTCGGTTTGCAGTGTTGTGGAGCTGAGGTGTAAGTGTCAGCAATGTGTGCAGCGTGTAGTGTAAATAGGCTGCGTGCGTAAGGGAAAGCCGGTTAGTGTAGCTGTGTACTTCCGCATTGAGTAAGTTAGTGTTGTAAGATGGCGGTGAATGTGTATGTGCGCGTGTGTGGATGATTTTTGTGTGTATTTTGTGTGTATTTACTGTGTTTTTAATGTTTTCCGGTGCGCGCGGTTCGGCCGTTAAGGTGGTATTTTTGCGAGTTCGTAATGGGGTTTTTTCTAAGTCCAGCGTCTTGTATTTTTTGGGGGGCTAAGTCCGTATATTTTCCGTTGTAAGAGCCGCGGTTCGTATTTTGGATCTTGTGTGTGTGTTTGTAACCGGTGGAGGCGCCGTAGAGCCTCCACCTCCGCAAATGCGGCCCCTCGCAATTTGCGGCCTACAATGAGCCTTTGGCTCATTGCAGCCGACGTTGGAGCCTCCACCTTCCGCAAATGCGGCCCCTCACTTTGGGAGGGTCTGCATTTGCGGACCAAACTGCATCCATCGCTTTGCGAGGGACGCAGTTCTTGCCAGCTCGCTTCGCAAGCTAGCAAAGCGTGACGATGATTCGTAGTTTGACAACTATTATATGTGATATAAAGGGACAAGGAGAGGGAAGGAGAGAGGGACATGGAGAGGGAAGGAGAAATGGGACAAGGAGAGGGAAGGGGAGAGTGACAAGGAGAGGGAAGGGGAGAGGGAAGGGGAGAGGGACAAGGAGAGGGAAGGAGAGAGGGACATGGAGAGGGAAGGAGAAATGGGACAAGGAGAGGGAAGGGGAGAGTGACAAGGAGAGGGAAGGGGAGAGGGACAAGGAGAGGGAAGGAGAGAGGGACATGGAGAGGGAAGGAGAAATGGGACAAGGAGAGGGAAGGGGAGAGTGACAAGGAGAGGGAAGGGGAGAGGGAAGGGGAGAGGGACAAGGAGAGGGAAGGAGAGAGGGACATGGAGAGGGAAGGAGAAATGGGACAAGGAGAGGGAAGGGGAGAGGGAAGGGGAGAGGGAAGGGGAGAGGGAAGGGGAGAGGGAAGGGGAGAGGGAAGGGGAGAGGGAAGGGGAGAGGGAAGGGGAGAGGGAAGGGGAGAGGGAAGGGGAGAGGGAAGGGGAGAGGGACAAGGAGAGGGAAGGGGAGAGGGAAGGGGAGAGGGAAGGGGAGAGGGAAGGGGAGAGGGAAGGGGAGAGGGAAGGGGAGAGGGAAGGGGAGAGGGAAGGGGAGAGGGAAGGGGAGAGGGAAGGAGAGAGGGACAAGGAGAGGGAAGGAGAGAGGGACATGGAGAGGGAAGGAGAAATGGGACAAGGAGAGGGAAGGGTAGAGTGACAAGGAGAAGGAAGGGGAGAGGGAAGGGGAGAGGGACAAGGAGAGGGAAGGAGAGAGGGACATGGAGAGGGAAGGGGAGAGTGACAAGGAGAGGGAAGGGGAGAGGGAAGGGGAGAGGGAAGGGGAGAGGGAAGGGGAGAGGGAAGGGGAGAGGGAAGGGGAGAGGGACAAGGAGAGGGAAGGAGAGAGGGACATGGAGAGGGAAGGAGAAATGGGACAAGGAGAGGGAAGGGGAGAGTGACAAGGAGAGGGAAGGGGAGAGTGACAAGGAGAGGGAAGGGGAGAGGGAAGGGGAGAGGGAAGGGGAGAGGGAAGGGGAGAGGGAAGGGGAGAGGGAAGGGGAGAGGGAAGGGGAGAGGGAAGGGGAGAGGGAAGGGGAGAGGGAAGGGGAGAGGGAAGGGGAGAGGGAAGGGGAGAGGGAAGGGGAGAGGGACATGGAGAGGGAAGGAGAAATGGGACAAGGAGAGGGAAGGGGAGAGTGACAAGGAGAGGGAAGGGGAGAGGGAAGGGGAGAGGGACAAGGAGAGGGAAGGTGAGAGGGACAAGGAGAGGGAAGGTGAGAGGGACAAGAAGAAGGAAGGGGAGATGGACAAGGAGTGGGAAGGGGAGATGGACAAGGAGAGGGAAGGGGAGATGGACAAGGAGAGGGAAGGGGAGATGGACAAGGAGAGGGAAGGGGAGATGGACGGGAGTGGGAGAGGGAAGGGAGAGGGAAGGGAGAGGGAGGGTGTCAGGGAGAGGGGACATGGGGGGAAGAAAGACAGGGAGAGGGAGGGCGGGAGGGACAGGGAGAGGGAGAGGGAGGGCGGGAGGGACAGGGAGAGGGAGGGCAAGAAAGAGGGCGAGAGGGACAGGGAGGGCGAAAGGGACAGGGAAAGGGAGGCCGAGAGGGACAGGGAGAGGGAGGCCGAGAGGGACAGGGAGAGGGAGGCCGAGAGGGACAGGGAGAGGGCGGAGAAAAGGATGGGGAGAGGGACAGGGAGGGGGAGAGGTCGGGAGAGAGGGAGAGGTCGGGGGAGAGAGAGAGGGAGGGGGAGAGGGGGCTGTCGAGGGAGGGGGAGAGGTAGGTGTAGACGGACCTGGAGGGGAAAAAGGAGAGGGAAGGTAAGAGGGACTGGGAGGGGAAGAGGGACTGGGAGGGGAAGAGGGACTGGGAGGGGAAGAGGGGCTGGGAGGGGAAGAGGGGCGGGGAAGGGAAGAGGGACGGGGAAGGGAAGAGGGACGGGGAAGGGAAGAGGGACGGGGAGGGGAAGAGGGACGGGGAGGGGAAGAGGGACAGGGAAGGGAAGAGGGACGGGGAAGGGAAGAGGGACGGGGAAGGGAAGAGGGGCGGGGAAGGGAAGAGGGACGGGGAAGGGAAGAGGGACGGGGAAGGGAAGAGGGACTGGGAGGGGAAGAGGGACTGGGAGGGGAAGAGGGACTGGGAGGGGAAGAGGGACTGGGAGGGGAAGAGGGGCTGGGAGGGGAAGAGGGGCGGGGAAGGGAAGAGGGACGGGGAAGGGAAGAGGGACGGGGAAGGGAAGAGGGACGGGGAGGGGAAGAGGGACGGGGAAGGGAAGAGGAAGAGGGACGGGGAAGGGAAGAGGGACGGGGTAGGGAAGAGGGACGGGGAAGAGGGACAGGGAAGGGAAGAGGGGCGGGGAAAGGAAGAGGAAAGGGAAGTGGGAGGGGAGGGGGAGAGGGAAGGGTGAGGTTGATGAGGAGAGAAAGAAACAGTGTTACAGCTAAAAGTCTGCATGAAATATACAGAACAGTGGACTCACTGTATATGGACTTGTGGTTAGGGCAGGGCTCGCTGGGTGAGCGCTAACAGTAAGGAGTTGCTTACTCGTTTAGGTAGCTAGGACTATTATTTTATTCTATTCTTTTTTATTAGATTTTGACTGGCTAATTTTAGCAGAACTTGGAAAGTACAAACAGCTTTTTGTATTGTGTCCTCCATGAAAGGATCTGAAACACGGGCACAAACCCAGAAGACACCGGGAAAATTGTATATATATTTTTTTTTCATAACTTCAGTCTAGACCTGACTCGGACTCTTTATAGAAGTTGGCATCATTAGCATTAATGTAATAAGAGAGTCTTTTGTTTTTTTTCTAAGAAGTTCTTCTCCCTCCTCCGCCAATATTTTCCCTGAGTAATATCTACTGAGTTGTACTGTTTGATATGTCTCCAGCCTTCTAAGCATCATTCAGATCTCAGACCCATGGTGTAAATCACTGTAACACCGAGTTGTACAATGAGAACTGTGCGAAACCACAAGGTGCGCACTGAGGCGCCCACGGACAGAACATGCGCTCGCTATAATCCCCATGGTCTCAGAACCGTCTCCTGATACAACATCAACTAAACCACAAACAGAGAAATCTAGAAAGAGGAAGAAAGGAGAGTAAGAGCCGTGATACCAGAGGTTTTCATCCAATTTACAGAAATGGATGTATTTAAAAGGAGCGCGTTCACCAATATAGGAATTGGAATGAACTGTAACAGCCTTGATAATGTGGATAGTGCAGGACAATCATTTCTACATTTTATAATACTACTAGCGACTTGCCCGTCGAAAAATTATGGCATTAGGATTGTAAGGGTCATTTTTGTTGGTGTTCCAAGATGCTTCGGCGCTCATTGCGAGGTTGTTGGTTGTTTGTGTGCTATGAGCATCGTTTTTTTTTGCTAATGCTAATGAAATGATTATTAAAATAATACATGAAATAAACTTTACCTATTTTGAAGTAATATATGCAGGAAGCATTGTGCAGAAGAGCTGGCAATCTGTTTTAATGTTGCTGCAGCATAGATTCTGTGTTTTGAGTGCTGTGGAGCTGCTGTGTAAGTGTCAGTAATGTGTGCCGTGTGTAGTGTAAATAGTCTGCGTGCGCGAGCCAAATCTGTTAGGGTAGCTGTGTACTTCCGCATTGTGTAAGTTAGTGTTGTAAAATGGTGCCTAATGTGTGGTACGCTTCTGTGGCTCATTTGGCGTCTTTGTTCTTGGATGGCGTCCGTCTTTTTCGGAAAATCCGTAGGTGTTTGGTGGTGTTTTGCGTCTTCAGAGACCTGTAGCCTCGTTTTCGTTTTTTCGGCGGCCATTTTTTCTCTTGCTTAGGGGATTTTCGGGTGTCTAAACTCTTGTATTTTGAGTGAAATTGAGGTGTAACTTCAGTTTTCGAGGTCCTGGGTGCCCCCAACCCCCGTCCCCCCCGCCCCCGCTGTGGGTAAGCTTTTTATGTATTTGTTGTGTGTATTTATTGTGTTCTTAATGTTTTCATGTGCGCGGGTTTCGGGCGGTAAGGTGGTATTTTTGCGAGGTGGTAATGTTTTTTTTTTGTAAGTCCCGCGTCTCGTATTTGTTTCTCGTAAGTCCGTAAACTTTGCGTGGTCCGCAGTTGCTGGCATGAAGCGCCTTCGGCTACGCGAGGGGCGCAGGCTCGCTACACAAGCCCGCAGCGTTAGCAACGATCCCCCTGCTCACAACTATATATGTGACTAGCGAATTGCTCGTCAAAAATTGACGGCAATGAAATTGTAAGTGAGCTAAGGGTGTTTGGTGTATATAATGTGGCTGATGTATCGTCCTTCGTTTTCTATGTCGTGCGACTTTTTCGGAATATCCGTAGCTGTTTGGTAGTGTTTTGCGTGTTTAGGGACCTTTAGCCTCGTTTTCGTTTTGTTCGGCGGCCATTTTTTCTCTCGCTTAGGTGATTTTTGGGTCTCTAAACTCGAAATTTGAGGTTAAATGGAGGTGTAACTTCACTTGCAGAGGTCCTCGGTGCCCCCCCCCTTGCTGTGAGTAACCTATTTATGTGTTTGTTGTTTGTATTTGTTGTGTTTGTAATGTTTTTGGGGTCCTTGTTTTCTAATCTCGTAGGTGGTTTTCGGCAAATACGTAGGTGTTTCGTGGTGTTTTGCGTCTTTAGACTGCTGTAGCCTCGTTTTCGTTTTTTTCGGCGGCCATTTTTTCTCTTGCTTAGAGAATTTTTTAGTGTCTAAATTCTTTTATTTTGAGTTAAATTGAGGTGTAACTTTAGTTTTCGAGGTCCTGGATGCTCCCTCTTCCTGTAAGTAGCTTTTTATGCATTTGTTGTATTTTTCATGTTTTAATGTGCGCGAGTTGCGGCTGTTTTCTGCAAGGTCATAATGGGTCGTAACGTGTCTCGTATTTTGTTTGCGTTATGATGTAAATTTTGCGAGGGTCGCAGTTGCTGCTGCGATCCTCGCTACGCGAGCCCACAAGCGTTAGCAACAACTCGCATGCTCACAACTATATATGTGATTGGGTTATCTACATTTATTGAACCTTTATTATAAATAATAATATATATATACAGATACAATCTTCATAATAATATAACATGAGTTCAATGCTATTATAACATAGGATAATTGAAATACTGTACTATCACCATTTATAACAATGTTAATTAATAATTACTGGCTAACATTCCTTATATTTCTTAATAAATTAAGGCTGAATCTTTAAGTCCCTTGTGAATGTATTAATTAGTAAATTTACTAATTCACCAAATAATTATACGAGTCTACAGCATAGATTTACTTTTACTGTGCCTTTATTATAACACAGAATAATTAAAATATTATTTACATCATAGTAGCATGAGTTACATGTTATTATAATATAGAATTTTATAACATAGGATAATTAAAACATTTTATTATTTTTTTGTAACCGAATAGGGTTAGATATGCCTTAATTCCAAATTTATAATAAAGTAGAGTACTTCAGATCTTATTTTCTCTAGATAAAAACCAAATGGTATTGTTTACCTTATTTCCTTCTTAAAGGAATATTGTCCTGTAAACTATTCGTAATATTATGTCAGAATAATCATATAATTTGTAATAATGTTATAATACTATCATTTGTGAACAGTTTGTCTTGATTTCCTGTAGTATTGACTGACTGGACCTTCTTGCAGTCCAAGGGACTCTAAGAAGTCTTCTCCAACACCACAATTCAAAGGCGTCAATTCCCTGGCTGCCAGACTTCTTTGTGGTCCGGCTCTCACATCCGTATGTTACTACTGGGAATACCAGAGATCTAACTATGCAGACCTTTGTCGATAGAGTAATATCTTTACGTTTTACTACCTTGTCCAGACTTGCCATAGTTTTTCTCCCCACAAGCAAACGTCTTTTAATTTCATTGCTACAGTAACCATCTGCAGAAAATAAAATCTGTCACTGCCTCCACTTCTTCCACGTCTATTTGCCAGGAAGTGAGATTGCCGTTTGCCCTGATCTTCGTCTTTTTAACATTGAGCAGCAACTTCTGCACTCTCTTCTTTTACCCTCATCAATAAGCCCTTTAGTTCCTCCTCACTTTCAGCCATCAGAGTAGTATCATCGGCGTATCTGAGGTTATTGATATTCCTTCCAGCAATATTGATTCCCCCGTGTTTCACTGACTTCACTGCTCGCCTCGCTTTGCGAGTTTTAGTGCCTTCAGCGCTCCTCGCCTAAGTGCTGCGAGTTAACGGCTTGCCTTGCTACATAAGGCTTGCACGCAATGAGCACCTTTGACACACATCGCCTAAGTCGTACGCACGACGTCTCATTGTTTGACAACTATTATATGTGATGTGATATGTATGGCAATGTATATATTCTTTATATTTAATATGTATGGCAATGTTTATCACATAATATAATTGTCAAACTGCGATTTGTCCTCACGCTTGCGACGAATCGCAGTTTTACAATGATGAACTGCGCATTGCGCAGCAGCAGCCGGGCTTGCGAGCCGCGTGCAGATGGGAGAGTGGGGAAGGGGGGGCACAGAGGGAGAATAGGAAGAGGCACAGAGGGAGAGTGGGTAAGAGGCACAGAGGGAGAGTGGGGAAGAGGCACAGAGGGAGAGTGGGGAAGAGGCACAGAGGGAGAGTGGGGAAGAGACACAGAGGGAGAGTGGGGAAGAGACACAGAGGGAGAGTGGGGAAGAGACACAGAGGGAGAGTGGGAAGAGACACAGAGGGAGAGTGGGGAAGAGGCACAGAGGGAGAGTGGGGAAGAGGCACAGAGGGAGAGTGGGGAAGAGGCACAGAGGGAGAGTGGGGAAGAGGCACAGAGGGAGAGTGGGGAAGAGGCACAGAGGGAGAGTGGGGAAGAGGCACAGAGGGAGAGTGGGGAAGAGGCACAGAGGGAGAGTGGGGAAGAGGCACAGAGGGAGAGTGGGGAAGAGGCACAGAGGGAGAGTGGGGAAGAGGCACAGAGGGAGAGTGGGGAAAGAGGCACAGAGGGAGAGTGGGGAAGAGGCACAGAGGGAGAGTGGGGAAGAGGCACAGAGGGAGAGTGGGGAAGAGGCACAGAGGGAGAGGGGGAAGAGGCACAGAGGGAGAGTGGGGAAGAGGCACAGAGGGAGAGTGGGGAAGAGGCACAGAGGGAGAGTGGGGAAGAGGCACAGAGGGAGAGTGGGGAAGAGGCACAGAGGGAGAGGGGGAAGAGGCACAGAGGGAGAGTGGGGAAGAGGCACAGAGGGAGAGGGGGAAGAGGCACAGAGGGAGAGTGGGGAAGAGGCACAGAGGGAGAGTGGGGAAGAGGCACAGAGGGAGAGGGGGAAGAGGCACAGAGGGAGAGTGGGGAAGAGGCACAGAGGGAGAGTGGGGAAGAGGCACAGAGGGAGAGTGGGGAAGAGGCACAGAGGGAGAGTGGGGAAGAGGCACAGAGGGAGAGTGGGGAAGAGACACAGAGGGATAGGTGGGAAAGAGACACAGGGGAGGTAGAGGAGGGGTGAAAGACACACGGGAGTGAGAGAAGGGGGAAGAAACACAGGGGAGGGAGAACAGGGGGAAGATACACATGGGGGGAAGAGGGGAACAGACACAGGGGGAAGGGGGAAAGAGACACAGGCCAGGGGGGAACATGCACAGAGGGTGAGGGGGGAAGAGACACAGAGGGAAAGGGGGGAAGAGGTACAGAGAGAGGGGGGAAAGAGGCACAGAGGGGGGAGACACAGAGGAAGGGGTGAAGAGACACAGTGGCGAGAGACACAGAGAGGCGGGGGAAGAGGCACAGAGGGAGAGGGGTGGAAGACACAGAGGGTGAGGGGGAAGAGACAGGGAGGAAGAGGGGGAAGAGACACGGGAGTGAGAGGAGGCGGAAGAGACACAGGGGACAGAGTGCAGGGGGGAAGATACACAAGGGAGGGAAATGGAGACACGAGGAAGGCGGGAACAGACACAGGGGGAGGGGGAAAGAGACACAGGCCAGGGGGGAACAGACACAGGGGAGGGTTGGGGGAGAGATGCATGGGAGGGAGAAGGGGGAAAGAGACACAGGGGAGGGGTTTAGAGACACGGGAGGGAGAGGGAGGTAAAAACACAGGGGGGCAGGAGATACAAGGGAGGTAGACAAGGCGGAAGGAGACACAAGGGAGGGAGAGGAGGGGGGAAATAAGACAAGAGGGAGGAAGTAGACAGAGGGAGAGACTCGCAATGAGCTCCAAAGGGGCTCATTGCAAGGCCTGTGATGAGCGCCAAAGGCGCTCATCACAAGGCCAGTAAAGTAGAGGGGGAGAGGCTTACATTGTGTGGCAAACAGCATTGCCAGGCTTCAGTTTTTATTGCCGTCATTTTTGACGGGCAAGTCGCTAGTATACTTTATATTCTCTTTCTCCTTTATTATAAAGTAATGTAACCACTTAGAATAGAATGATGTCATTTACACCATATTTCCCTCTTATAATAAAGTTACATGAAATAAATATATATATAAACCTATTTCTGACACTGTCCTTATAATAATGCAGTGTTATTATAACCCCCATATCCCTATAATAAGTTCCTATGTGACACAGTCAGTGCCCCCTGACCCCTCCATACTGCTGCATATAACCCCCTGGCCCCTAGTTCCTATATAATATCGGGGTGATGTTCTCGCTGTCCGCCCTGCCTCCCCCCAAGTCCCTGTTTCACCCCTTGCAGCTCCCCCCTCACCTCGGACATGATGCCGACCCCTCAGTGCTCCAGTGTGTGGACAAGAGCGCGTCCTAACCGTATCCTAGCAACCGGGGCAGAACCTGCGTGATGACGTCAGGAATACGTGCGATTAGTCCATGGAAAGTGGCTGAAAGACGTCTGCGGCCATCTTAGGTCCTGGCAAAAGACCCAGAGCTGCCTATACCTCAGAGCGAGCACCTTATATCTAAAGAGTTTACACGGCTGACTACAAGAAAATGGCCAGTCAGCCCCTGAAGGTGATACATCTGAATTACATTTTATTTAAAAAAACATTTTTTTTTTCTTTGGAAAATGGCTTTAAAGTGATTTGTCACTAGAATATTTGTCTATTGTGTATAAAGAGCTGTCTTCAGAGAATATTAGAGTGTTTTATATGAAAAGAATGCGAAAAAGGCCAACAAAACTTACTAGAAATGCAGCTTTGCAGCACTGTCATTGTTCTGCTTTAGTATTGTTAGCAGCAGCCAATCAGTGTAAACCTCCACAATCTTACAGGGGCTGTGCTCTGATCCGCCCTATTTAGGAGCTAGGACCTATCCTGTTATGGTAGCGCAGCACAAGGCAGGAGCAGTGGCAGTGAGCATTCGCTAGATGGCGCTGTCAATATTCCGGTGCCATATCATAAAGTCAAGGCTTAGGTAAACGGTTAGGGTTAGTTCAAGGGTTAGGCTAGCATGATAAGCGTAGATGTTCTCTCATATATCGGCAGCGCCATCTAGCAGTTGGAGGCCGCACTGAAGCGGCGGACCTGTCGCGACACCATAACAGGATAGATCCAGGAGCTGTCAGATGTCTTTACATTGTTGTAAATGTCACATATATAGTTCTCAGCAGCGCGACCTTGCCAAAATCCATTGGTAATGTAGCGTTAAAACTGCGCTCTCGCAGCAACTGCAGCCCTCACAAAGCGGTTGCAGCCAGGCAAGGAGCGCCAAAGGCGCTCCTTGCGCTGGTGGAGATAAGCGCAGTAGACTCTCATCCCTACGACCCAGTACGACCTACTGCGCTGGTGAAGATGAGTTCCAAAGGCACTCATCCCTACGACCCCGTAGGACATAGGCAGGGAGCACCAAAGGCGCTCACTGCACTGGTGGAGATGAGCGTCGTAGGCGCTCATCCCTACGATCCCGTAGGAGATGAGCCTATAAAAGTTGAGCCTATAAAAATTACGGCACAGAACACTTAGAAAATAAAACTGGCACTGAGGAAAAAATAAAAACGAGCTGCAAAAAATCCAGACTAAACGGCCGCAACACACACAGCGAAAAACACACAAAATACTAAATAAAATCAAAACAAAAATACGCACACATCAAGGGGGGACAGCCAGGGCGTCTGGGAATGAGGTTACACGCCAATTTAAATACAATTGAAAGATTTTCACTTTTCGAAAATCCCCTAAGCAAGAGAAAAAATGGCCGCCGGAAAAAACGACAACGAGGCTACACGACCCCTATGCAAGCAAAACACGCCAAGCACATACGCCTTTTACACAGACCCGTACGACCTACTAAATACATTATTAGGTGGGACGCTAAATGCTCAACACCTGCCTAACACATACACACTCGCAGCCATTTTACCAATCACTCAAACCTAATAACATTACCATTACAAAATGCGGAACTACACAGCTAAACAAACGGCTTCCCCTCGCGCACGCAGCCTATTTACACTGCACACTGCACACATTGCTGACACACCTCAGCTCGACCAACAGTGCAAACCTACATTGTATGCGGCAGGAACATCAAAACTGATTGTCAGCTCTTCAACACAATGCTTACTGCGTATATTAATTACAAATAGGTAAAGTATATTAATTTATAACTTTACAAATTAATTAATTAACATTACAAAATGCATACACATAAAACATTAAAAAAATTACAATAAACGCTAAAGGCACTCAGCGCGCACCTCACAAGGAGCGCCAACAGTGTTTACAGGACCACAACTACACCAGAGGAGAGGCTCACAATGAAGGCCAAAAACCCATCAGCGCAAAACTTGCAATGAGCGCCAAAGGAGCTCTCATAACCAAACATACACCAACCAAGAGGTTCGCAATGAGCGCTGAAGGTACTCATACAACCAAAATACTTACTTTGTGTACCAAACAGCATTACCTGCCTTGCAATTCTATTGCCGTCATTTTTTGACGGGCAAGTCGCTAGTCACATATAGTTGTCGTACTACGAGTTTGTCTGTAACACAATGTTAAAAGGCGATCATTGCGGGCTTGCGATGAGCGCCTCAGGCGCTCATCACTAGGCTTGTAGGACTTAGACTGCAAGGAGCGCCAAAGGCGCTTATCGCGAGGCACGCACGTAGGACTTTAAAACATATAAACCTATAAATAGTGCCTTTTCATTGCCTCTGTCCCGTCAGAGATGTAATTTGCCCCATTACGCTCCACCAATGGAAAGAGATTGAAGACGCTCATAGCCAAAGCCAGTAACACTTAACCGAAGCCAGTAACACTTAACCGAAGCCAGTAACACTTAACCGAAGCCAGTAACACTTAGCCGAAGCCAGTAACACTTAACCGAAGCCAGTAACACTTAGCCGAAGCCAGTAACACTTAGCCGAAGCCAGTAACACTTAACCGAAGCCAGTAACACTTAGCCGAAGCCAGTAACACTTAACCGAAGCTTAACCGAAGCCAGTAACACTTAGCCGATGCCAGTAACACTTAACCGAAGCCAGTAACACTTAGCCGAAGCCAGTAACACTTAACCGAAGCCAGTAACACTTAACCGAAGCCAGTAACACTTAGCCGAAGCCAGTAACACTTAACCGAAGCCAGTAACACTTAGCCGAAGCCAGTAACACTTAGCCGAAGCCAGTAACACTTAACCGAAGCCAGTAACACTTAACCGAAGCCAGTAACACTTAGCCGAAGCCAGTAACACTTAACCGAAGCCAGTAACACTTAACCGAAGCCAGTAACACTTAGCCGAAGCCAGTAACACTTAGCCGAAGCCAGTAACACTTAACCGAAGCCAGTAACACTTAACCGAAGCCAGTAACACTTAGCCGAAGCCAGTAACACTTAACCGAAGCCAGTAACACTTAGCCAAAGCCAGTAACACTTAACCGAAGCCAGTAACACTTAGCCGAAGCCAGTAACACTTAACCGAAGCCAGTAACACTTAGCCAAAGCCAGTAACACTTAACCGAAGCCAGTAACACTTAGCCGATGCCAGTAACACTTAACCGAAGCCAGTAACACTTAGCCAAAGCCAGTAACACTTAGCCGAACAAAGCCAGGCACATGAGACTTCGCGACGAGCGCCAAAGGCGCTCAGCGCATCGTGGCGGGTTGCACAATGTTTCCAGTGAGCGCTCATTGCAGGGCTCATCGTAAACTACAGGGGGAGAGGCTTGCCAAAGGCGCTCATTGAGAGCCACATGATGAGCGCCAAAGGTGCTCAAAGGGGGCAGAGCCTCGCATTATATGTGGCAATCAGAATAGCCAGCCTTAAAATGTTCTTGCTGTCATTTTTGATGGGCAAGTAAAAGGACTAAACATTATTCAAGGAATATGGAAATATTTTTTTCTTTCTTGCATCAGAAAGAGGTTCTTCATAATATGTCACGGTGTGCTTTCTTTTTTCAACTGAAACTCTCAGAAAAGAAAAAAACCTATCCAGAGTTTTACCTGCTCTTGGGGGCTTGTCCTCTGCGACCAATGAGATCTACATACCAAAGTACGCTCTGTGCAGTTCCTGATAGTTTTAATTACGTTTAAACAAGTTTAACTTAACATTTTGTGTTCAAAAATAACATTTGTAATGTTTAAAAACTGGAAGGCAAACAGCTGTATTCAATGTTATTTAATATCATTTAACTCTTTCAGTTTGTCCCCAATGTGCAAATACATTTAATTGGTTAGAATCTGCTCTTTTAAATGAACATTTTATACATGTGTGTTCCAAGACTTTAGCTTTTTGTGCACTTATGATGCTATTTTTGCAGGTTATGGATGAAATGTGTCTAATCTTTCGAGTCTGGTTTCCATATTCGTGGACCATTCATGGTGGTGGTGCTGTTAGTACTTTGTCCTATTGGTGTGTATATTGCTTTGTACACTATATGAGAGGGCTGGTAAACTAGAGCGCAGGTTATCAGTACTAATGTATGTGACTGCTGTGATATTCGCTATATATTTTATGGCATGTCACACTACATAATTGGACTAGAATTGTAATTCTTGAAGCATTCAATAAATATGGGCCTTTTTAAATTAATTGGATCACCTTATATTATATGTGTGAGTGCTGATCCTGGGGTGAGCACCCAGCAAGGGTAAAGGAGGGGGAGTAATTGACTACATATCCACACATAACGAGCAAGGGCTGGTGGTAAAATGGGCATGTGCATTATCTTTCCGTATTGCAAACAGAATTTGACAAAGCTGCTAAAGCAGCGAAACGGTTGTAAGGCTTAGGCTCCTTTGTATTTGGAGAAAATACATTTAACCTAATCTATCCATTTATCTATTGTGAGGCTCCCTTATGGGCATCGGGAAGTTAGGACAAATATAGCCTTATTAAGATGTTATGGCCTATAATAAGATTTTGAGCAGTAGAATAATAATAATATTTCCCACAATTTGTATATACCATTTTTTTATTCTTTTGCATATTTTTGTATGTTTACCATTGATTTTAACAATTAGACATTTGTTTTTATCCATTATTAGTTGAATATTTGGAGTATAGCTGTTTTAGCCGTTCATTGAGGAGGGCCCCTCGGGGGGCTTCTCTTATCTCTTTCCCATGTGATCTATGTGTCCATACTACTCCATTTCTAAAATACTAATAGATACAACTTGGTCTTTATTTATATTTTAATGGCTCCTATATAGTTTTCTTGTTGAGGAAAAGGTCCTTTTCTATTTGGAATCCCATTTTCATTTCAAGACTGGGGTGTGCGGATGCGCCAAAAATGTACTGCAGCCAAAGAACTATTCCATCCTCCGATCTGGCTCATAAGGCGCGCCAGCAGAGGAGGCCTTGAGCTATTAGAGGCGCGCCCGAAGTCCTGGGGGGCTGAGTGCCCGCGCTGAACATATCAATGGCCTCGCTGTTGACTTTTTAATTATGTTTTTGTTCATTGTGTTTGTGTTGTTCAGTCGTGTCCGACTCTCCGTGACCCCATGGACCGTAACACACCATGCTGATCCTCTTGGTATTCATGAGACGAGATGATTCATGATTCTGGGAGATGTTGTTATCCTGCTGCTTACTGTGATCATATGAACACGTTGCAGAAGTTCCAGGAGCCAGTTAGGAGTAGCCCCCCATCTTTATGTGCAGCTACACACTAGGTACATTGTCTACCTTTTATATGAAAATATCCATTCAGAAAAAAACAGTTTGAATTAGGATAATGTGATAACTTCCCAGTGTCTTGTCTTGTAATTGCAACTGATTCCCAGGTAATTCTCATTACCCTGAACTGCTAGAACAGAGAGCTTTTAGTTATCTATGAATATTCTAGTTGTTATTACTGTATCTGTGATAGGGAGCCCCAGATGTGGACCTCTTGCTCACTGTTCCTTAGGGAGTTCAGCTGTACCCCACTGATAAGACCCAACTAAGGCCAAGATGTACGTCTGTGGTTTGCTGTTTCTCCTGTACATGGTAGAATTGCCTGGTATTTTGGGGCTGGACCACTCTAGTGAGTGGGACCAGACTGATATACTACAGGATTTCCCTCCCTGTAATAAGGGAGCTAAGCAAAGCTGCCGTCAGAGTGGGTTGTCATGCCCATAGAACTAACCCACTAAGGTTAGCGCGGCCGCTGATTTAGCACCTGATTGTGTTGCATCATTTTCAATTGGTCATTACAAGGAGAATTTGTATGAATTCATCAGATTAATTGGGATATATCACCTGCATTTAAATGTAATTTACATTTTATTAAGGAGTGCTTAGAAGCTCTGTTTTTACTGCCTAAAAAAACATAAAATAGTTCCTGCCCTCTGCAGCATATGCAGATACAGACCTGTAGGGCTGGATGTGCAGTGTAGTGTCCTAGCCCATCAGGGACCATGTCTCAGCAGCATGTTACTGCGAGATGGTCACTGATTTGTAAGTATAAGATACAGCACAGTCTGTGTCTTCATGAGCTGCAGTGGGCAGACCCATACAGGGACTATTTGTTTATTTTATTAAAGGTATATCTAAGTTTCCCGGTTGTTCCCTCTAACACACACTGCTATATCAGACACACACATCACATGGAGTCATTTAATACACATACAAAGTTATTTTATTTAAACATAAAACTTGTTTTGCACACCCCCCCCAGAACTGCTTACATAGGCGAAGTGTACCTACCAATGAAAACACTGCATTTGGGTTCAAGTTCAAGTCAGCACCTTAATGCAGAGATCTACAGATCAGTGTCATATATAAAGCCTCTTCTGTGTGTCTTGAAGAATGTTTCCTTCTAACACTATAATTGATATTGAGATTTACCTTACTAGATTTACATACACAAGAGGCAATAAACCAGATGTGTTTATTGCTCACTCCACTTGTCATGTTAGAGGGTAGAGTAATATCTGGAACTGCAGGTAAGGGTCCTTTCCTGTTATAGTTACGGCAGTAGTCCGCCAGCAGTGCCAGTAGCAGTGCTGGTGGCCAACCACTAGATGGCGCTGCCGATATTTGCCGATATCATAGCATTAGGCTTAGGTGAACTGTTAGGGTTAGGGTGAGGGTTACAGTAACATTCTAAGATCTCTCAAATATCGGCAGCGCCATCTAGCAGCCCCTCACTGCCACTGCTGCTGTCACTATAACAGGATAGATCCCAAGTACTTTATTTCACATATCATTTTTTCCTGATTTATATGTGTTTGCGTCGTTCAGTCGTGTCCGACTCTCTGTGACCTCACTCTGCTCATCCACTTGGTATTCATGGCCGAGATTCTGGAGTGGGTTGCCAGTTCCTTCTCCAGTGAGCCACAGCATACAGCTCCTGGTATTCCTATGTGGTCTCCCATCCAAGTACTGACCAGGACCAACCCTGCATGGCTTCAGGGTGGTGTGACCTCTTGATTCCCTGCCTGGAATCAAATCCAGGTTGCAGCGGTGAAGGAACCGAATCCTAACCACTGGACCCCTAGGAACCCCCTTAGACTGTTTCTTTGGCCAGTGTTTCCTTCTCCTTAATGATATTAACCCCTTCCTTCCAGATGCTGCCAGGCTCAGTTTGGGCTACTTGCCAAAACAAAGATGTCTGCCGAGGCCTCATGAGCAGTCACATGGTTTCCATCCCTTTATCCCCTGTCTGTGCTGTGAATGGAGGAGGAAGGTGAGGAGCAGACTCAGGTAACGATGTATCAGGGGCTGCCCCACACACGCGTGTGACACGCCTGGCCCATGTTGTGTGTGGATATTGTACATCCTTTGTCTGTCACGGTGTATATGTCATGCTGGGACCCCCGGCCGCCTTCCCATTGGACAGCGACAGATGCCATTGTGATGCTCATATTGTTACACAATCTTTATTATCTTTATTAAAGCAATAAGAATAAAGGGACGGAGCACGGCTGGGTGTCTGACCCTTCAAAGAAAGTGTTAAACAGGCAGCAAACCTGCGGCAGGATGTCTGCTCCACGTCACTGCTCATTGGCTGCCACGGACAAGCCCCCCAAACATTGGAATCAGATTATTATGCTGTGGATAAAGAAAACACATAGTGACCAGTAACAAGTGCCCGTAAATGCATCAAAGAAAGAAAATGTGTCCATGTCCCTTTAAGGCAGCGAATCACCTGGATTACAGCCAAGGAGCTTTGTCATTAGGCATGGTCTTTATTTAACCCTTTCACTGCTGAGGGTAGTGGAAGAGGGCTTTATTTAACCCTTTCACTGCGGAGGGTCACGGAAGAGGTCTTTATTTAACCCTTTCACTGACGGAGGGTCGTGGAAGAGGTCTTTATTTAACCCTTTCACTGACGGAGGGTCGTGGAAGAGGTCTTTATTTAACCCTTTCACTGACGGAGGGTCGTGGAAGAGGTCTTTATTTAACCCTTTCACTGGTGAATGGTCATGGCAGAGGTCTTTATTTAACCCTTTCACTGCAGAGGGTCGTGGAAGAGGTCTTTATTTAACCCTTTCACTGCGGAGGGTCGCGGAAGAGGTCTTTATTTAACCCTTTCACTGCGGAGGGTCGTGGAAGAGGTCTTTATTTAACCCTTTCACTGGCGGAGGGTCATAGCAGAGGTCTTTATTTAACCCTTTCACTGCGGAGGATCGAGGAAGAGGTCTTTATTTAACCCTTTCACTGGCGCAGGGTCGTGGAAGGGGTCTTTATTTATCCCTTTCACTGGCGCAGGGTCGTGGAAGGGGTCTTTATTTAACCCTTTCACTGGCGGGTGAGGGTTCTGCAGTGCAGTGTGTTGCTGGCACCTCTGTCAGTGTAAGAGTTAATATACCAAGGGACAGACCCGCCCCTCTCATGCCAGGCTCTGCGGGCGGGGGAATCCCAAGCCTTAAGGTGACCGGCTCATACAGGAATGTCCCAGGGGCAGGAATGATCTGAGTTATTGTGTTTGGCTCAGGCTGGTCACCTCGATGTCCGCCCTGTACACACTGGCCTGTTACTAACTAACCAAACATAACACTGCTGTAACCTGGAGATACCAGGATTATATTCTTATGTATTTCTTGCCGCGGTTGTAGATTCATCGTAAAAGAATTTGTGCCCCTCAGCAATTGGATTTATTAATGTAATTCAGTATTTTAACGCTGACGAGCGTCTGGCTCCTGGATATGTGGCAGATAAAGGGTTTGTTCACGGACCAGCTGCCACTTGGATTCACTGGCATCACAAGCTGCTAAGGGTCTTACTGCAAAAGTACTTATTTAAAGGGCCACTGGCATTATTATTATTATAATGCACCAACATATGCCACAGCGCCATACATATTACGCGCACAAAGTAAAAACAATTTCAATACAAATGAAAGGAATATAGAGCTCTGTTTTTTGCGCTTATAATCTTGCATATAGAGGGACTTATTCAAGCATCCTATATGATTTACAGCTTGCAGACTTACAATCTAAGGGATTTGGAAGGTGATAGGTACAATGGATACATATTAAGTATGAAGGTGATGAGCCTCATTAATAGATGTGTTTTTAGTGCGGTTTTGAAGGACTTGAGACAGGAGGAAAGTCTGGTGGAGCGAGGTAAGGAGTTCCAAAGAATAGGGGCAACATGAGAAAATTTAAATCAATAGGGGACACAAAAAATAGTAAAACTAAACTTAATCATGCATTATTAAATTTGAAGCAGTATAAAAGCTCCAACCCATAACTTTATCTTTTTGAATGTGTGTTTGTGTGTGTGTATATATATATATATATATATATATAATCTCTATGTAAGTCTTCCAAGCTCGGAGCACTTAGGCGAGCCATTGAAAAACACAGGTCTTAGGCAGGAATGAGCGCCGAAGGAGCAGGACTTAGCTTCCAAGCAGTTAGGAAACGCTCGATTACCTTAGGCTGCAAGCAGTAGAGGAACGCGAGACTTAGAAAGAAAAAATTGCGAGGTCAGAATCCCTTCGCAAACAAAATCCTAGCGAGAAAAATTACTAATTTAACAGCCGAACCGCGGAAATCGGAAAACAAGGCAAAATAAAATAAAAACACACTCACACGCAGCAAGGGGGGGAACGCCAGGACTCCTGGGAGTGAGGTTGCACGCAAATTTAAGCCGAATTTGCAGAGTTTCGACACTCGAAAATCGACTAAGCGAGAGAGAAAATAACGGGGGAAAAATTGTAAGGCTGGCACTGCTGTCCCGCGTGCCTGGCGTCGTTAGTGTTACGGTCTTTGCCGTCGTGTATTTTCTAAATCCCGCGTGCCTGGCTTTGCTCAGCCTCGTTTTCGTCCTTATGTTTTTTTAATATGGCTCAAAATCGCTTGCAACCGCACTCCTAGACTTCCTGGCTCTCCCCCTGTGCTGTGTGTGAGTGTGTTATTATACAGTAGATATAAAAAGTCTACACACCCCTGTTAAAATTTCAGGTTTCTGTGCTGTAAAAAAAATGAGACAAAGATAAATCATTTCAGAACTTTTTCCACCTTTAATGTGACCTATAAACTGTACAACTCAATTGAAAAACAAACTGAAATCTTTTAGGTGGAGGGAAGAAAAAATATAAAACTAAAATAATATGGTTGCATAAGTCTGCACACCCTTACACTAATACTTTGTTGAAGCCCCTTGTGATTTTATTACAGCACTCAGTCTTTTTGGGTATGAGTCTATCAGCATGGCACATTTTGACTTGGCAAGATTTGCCTACTCTTCTTTGCAAAAACACTCCAAATCTTTCAGATTGCGAGGGCATCTCCTGTGCACAGCCCTCTTCAGATCACCCCACTGATCGGATTCAGGTCTGGGCTCTGGCTGGGCCATTCCAAAACTTTATTCTTCTTCTGGTGAAGCCATTCCTTTGTTTATTTTGATGTATGCTTTGGGTCGTTGTCATGCTGAAAGATGAAGTTATTCTCCATATTCAGCTTTCTAGCAGAAGCCTGAAGGTAAAGCACAATGCTGCCACCACCATGCTTCACTGTGGGTATAGTGTTCTTTTGGTGATGTGCAGTGTTGTTTTTGCGCCAAACATATCTTTTGGAATTATGGCCAAAAAGTTCAACCTTGGTTTCATCAGACCATAACACCTTTTCCCACATGCTTTTGGGAGACTTCAGATGTGTTTTTGCAAAATGTAGCCTGGCTTGGATGTTTTTCTTCATAAGAAAAGGCTTTCGTCTTGCCACTCTACCCCATAGCCCAGACATATGAAGAATACGGGAGATTGTTATCACATGTACCACACAGCCAGTACTTGCCAGATATTCCTGCAGCTCCTTTAATGTTGCTGTAGGCCTCTTGGTAGCCTTCCAGACCAGTTTTCTTCTCATCTTTTCATAAATTTTGTAGGGAGCTCCAGTTCTTGGTAATATCACTGTTGTGCCATATTTTCTCCACTTGATGATGTCTTCACTGTGTTCCATGGTATATCTAATGCCTTGGAAATTCTTTTGTACCCTTCTCCTTACTGATACATTTTAACAATGAGATCCCTCTGATGCTTTGGAAGCTCTCTGTGGACCATGGCTTTTGCTGTGAGATGCGACTAAGAACATTTCCGGAAAGACCAACTAGAGCAGCTGAACTTTATTTGAGGTTAATCAGAGGCACTTTAAATGATGGAACTTGTATGTTGACTCCTATTTAACACGATTAGGTATGTGATTGCTTAATTCTGAACACAGCTACATCCCCAGTTATAAGAGGGTGTGCATACTTATGCAACCACATTTTTTTATTTTTCTTCCCTCCACCTAAAAGATTTCAGTTTGTTTTTCAATGGAGTTGTACAGTTTATAGGTCACATTAAAGGTGGAAAAAGTTCTGAAATGATTTATCTTTGTCTCATTTTTTTTACAGGACAGAAACCTGACATTTTAACAGGGGTGTATAGACTTTTCATATCCACTGTATTTGTGAAATTATTTTGTTTGTTTTTCATGTTTTTAGAGTTATGCACTTGGCTCGCAGCTGCGACCCTCGCAGTCGCATGCCTAAACTGCATGGCTCGCTTTGCGAGGCTCGCAGTGCAATGAGTGCCTTTGGTGCTCATTGCGAGCCTCTCTCCCTGTGTACTTTTAGGGGCCTACTGCCTTGGGTTAAGTGTTACTGTTTTGCTTTAAGTCTTAGTGCTTAGGGCTCGTTATTACGTCCTTCGGCCTCATTTTCATTGTGTTTAAATTTTTTCAGCAGCCATTTTCTTTTCTTGTTTCAGAGATTTTTACAATCTTGAAAAAAAAGCGAAATATGCCTCAAATTAACTTGCAACCTCACTCACAGGCCCCTTGCCTCTCCCCCTGTGGTGTGTGTAAGTGAATTTGAGGCATATTTGTGTGTTTTCGCATATTTTTCCTTTGCGAGGCTCGTAGTTGTGGCCCTATGGGCTGCAAGCGTGCCAACAACTCGCAGATTGACAACAATTATATGTGACTAGTGACTTGCCCGTCAAAAATGACTGCAATCTAATTTGAAGCATGGCAATGTTGTTTGCCACACAATGGGAGCCTCTCCCCCTCTACTTTTACTGGCCTCGCGATGAGAGCCTTTGGCGCTCATCACGGGCCTCACAATGAGTGCCCTCGGTGATCATTGCAAGCCTCTCCCTCCCTCTACTTTACGGGCCTTGCGAGGAGCTCCTTCGGCGCTCATTGCGAGTCTCTCCCCCTGTCTACTTTCTCCATTGTGTCTCATTTACCCCCTCGTCTCCCTCCCTTGTGTCTCCTTTCCCTCCCATGTTTTTACCCCCCTCCCTCCCCTGTGTCTCTTCCCCCTCCCCTGTGTCTCTTCCCCCTCCCCTGTGTCTCTTCCCCCTCCCCTGTGTCTCTTCCCCCTCCTCTGTGTCTCCCCCCTCCTCTCCCGTCTCTGTGTCTCCCCCCTCCTCCTCTCCCGTCTCTGTGTCTCCCCCTCCTCCTCTCCCGTCTCTGTGTCTCCCCCTCCTCCTCTCCCGTCTCTGTGTCTCCCCCTCCTCCTCCTCTCCCGTCTCTGTGTCTCCCCCTCCTCCTCTCCCGTCTCTGTGTCTCCCCCTCCTCCTCTCCCGTCTCTGTGTCTCCCCCTCCTCCTCTCCCGTCTCTGTGTCTCCCCCTCCTCCTCTCCCGTCTCTGTGTCTCCCCCTCCTCCTCTCCAGTCTCTGTGTCTTCCCCCTCCTCCTCTCCCGTCTCTGTGTCTCCCCCTCCTCCTCTCCCGTCTCTGTGTCTCCCCCTCCTCCTCTCCCGTCTCTGTGTCTCCCCCTCCTCCTCTCCCGTCTCTGTGTCTCCCCCTCCTCCTCTCCCGTCTCTGTGTCTCCCCCTCCTCCTCTCCCGTCTCTGTGTCTCCCCCTCCTCCTCTCCCGTCTCTGTGTCTCCCCCCCCTCCTCTCCCGTCTCTGTGTCTCCCCCTCCTCCTCTCCCGTCTCTGTGTCTCCCCCTCCTCCTCTCCCGTCTCTGTGTCTCCCCCTCCTCCTCTCCCGTCTCTGTGTCTCCCCCTCCTCCTCCTCTCCCGTCTCTGTGTCTCCCCCTCCTCCTCTCCCGTCTCTGTGTCTCCCCCTCCTCCTCTCCCGTCTCTGTGTCTCCCCCTCCTCCTCTCCAGTCTCTGTGTCTCCCCCTCCTCCTCTCCCGTCTCTGTGTCTCCCCCTCCTCCTCTCCCGTCTCTGTGTCTCCCCCTCCTCCTCTCCCGTCTCTGTGTCTCCCCCCCCTCCTCTCCCGTCTCTGTGTCTCCCCCTCCTCCTCTCCCGTCTCTGTGTCTCCCCCTCCTCCTCTCCCGTCTCTGTGTCTCCCCCCCCTCCTCTCCCGTCTCTGTGTCTCCCCCTCCTCCTCTCCCGTCTCTGTGTCTCCCCCTCCTCCTCTCCCGTCTCTGTGTCTCCCCCTCCTCCTCTCCAGTCTCTGTGTCTCCCCCTCCTCCTCTCCCGTCTCTGTGTCTCCCCCTCCTCCTCTCCAGTCTCTGTGTCTCCCCCTCTTCCTCTCCCGTCTCTGTGTCTCCCCCTCTTCCTCTCCCGTCTCTGTGTCTCCCCCTCCTCCTCTCCCGTCTCTGTGTCTCCCCCTCCTCCTCTCCAGTCTCTGTGTCTCCCCCTCCTCCTCTCCAGTCTCTGTGTCTCCCCCTCTTCCTCTCCCGTCTCTGTGTCTCCCCCTCCTCCTCCTCTCCCGTCTCTGTGTCTCCCCCTCCTCCTCCTCTCCCGTCTCTGTGTCTCCCCCTCCTCCTCTCCCGTCTCTTTGTCTCCCCCTCCTCCTCTCCCGTCTCTGTGTCTCCCCCTCCTCCTCTCCCGTCTCTGTGTCTCCCCCCCCCTCCTCTTCCGTCTCTGTGTCTCCCCCTCCTCCTCTCCCGTCTCTTTGTCTCCCTCTCCTCCTCTCCCGTCTCTGTGTCTCCCCCTCCTCCTCCTCTCCTGTCTATGTGTCTCCCCCTCTCCCGTCTCTGTGTCTCCCCCTCCTCCTCTCACTCCTCTGTGTCTCTCCCCTCCTTCCCTGTTTGTCTCCGCCCTCCTCTGTGTCTTCCTCCCTTCTATCACCCATCTCTTCCTCGCACTGGTGCCCGCTCATATGCACCCCCCGCCGCGCAATGTGCATGCGCATCTCCCGCGTTGCAATGCGCATGCGCAGAAGTTGCCCAAATCGTAGTTGTCTTACTGTGATTTGTCGCAAGCGTGATGACGAATCGCAGTTTGACAACTGTTATATGTGATGATAGTGATAGTGTAGATATCTGTATAAAGCTCAGTACAGTTGTAATATTACACATGACCACTGGGTGGCAGCACAGCACAATAATATAATCCTACAGCTCGGACCTGCTTTGTACAGGGCAACAATATAACAGGTTTGGTTTAGACTGAATCTAGGTGTCAGAACAAGAGTTCCCTGGTGGTCCAGTGGTTAGGATTCGGTGCTTTCCCCTCTCGGACCTGGGTTCGATTCCAGCCATAGAACCAAGAGGTTACACCACCCTGAAGTCAATCAGGGTTGGGCCTGGTCAGTACTTGGATGGGAGACCACCTTGAAATACCAGGAGCTGTATGCTGTGGCCAACTGGAGAGGGAACTGGCAACCCATTCCACAATCTCTGCCATAAATACCAAGTGGATCAGCATGACCATGGACATAAAGATGTCCTAGACGTCACAGAGAGTTGGAAACAACTGAAAGATGGGGGTAAAAAAAAGTGCTGGGGGGGGTTATAAACCCCATTATCCTGTGCATCTGTTCGGCTCTGCCTATATATGTCAGTGAGAGAGGGGATAATGTAGAAACCTTCAAGTAAGTCAAAAAATGTAATAAGGAGTGCAAGAACAAGAGGCCATGATTTGAAGTCGGATGAGTTAGGGGTACTCTGTACCAGTACTACTTTTACAGAAAGGATAGTAGATAAATAGAACAGTTTTCCAATAGATGTGATATGGACAAGTAATTCAAGCATGCCCGGGATAAGCATTTGTGACAATGTATCTCTGGGTTATGTTGTCAAAGCAGAAATGTTGTGTTGAGGTGGGGCTTGTCCCTGTCAGCCAATGAGCACTAATATAGATGTATGGCTCAGACACATTGTATGCATGATATATAGGGGGCGGAGCTTTGTTGGGACTATTTGGAAGGTTTCAATGAGTAAAAACAGAGCGTTTTTAATCCCTTGTTAATAAGATAAAATAATTACTTGCATTAGACAGGAAACCTTCCATGTCTCTTTATACTAACTCCTGGCCGCCATATTGGCTGCGCACACAGTCACAGCGCCCTCTTCACTGGACAGTAAATATTTCACTTTCTGGTCACCAGACGATGAATTTCCTTTCATAAAGTAACGGACAGAAATAGACGAGAACAAGAGGCCTCAAACAGGAAGAGCAGGAAGTGAGGGAGCGGCCGGCGGGGTGACCTCAAAAGGGCGTGGGGGGCACGGGTGTCTTTGGGCAGAGGGTCCCACATATATAATATAGTGAAGAACTACACTTGGTAATTTACTCCGGATCCAATGTACAATCCTATAATATATATACACAAGCTGGGAGTCTGAGAGTATAATCAGGGAGGGGCAGAGTAATACGTCTTATTTTAGTATTCTTGAATCTGAGTGTATATGAGGGGGGTGTTTATATTTCTTCAGGAGTGAAGCTGTAGTTATTGCTGCAAGCTGTCTGCTTCTGAACAAGTGCAGGAGGGTGGGTGTCAAATTCTAAAAGATCCACCTCACACCACCTGATTATATCTACAGATAAACACACCCCTCAGACTTCAGGCTGGAACCGGACAATATGGAGTCTTGGACATCTCTAGAAATTATGTCATTCTTCTAGGTTTGTTGTTGTTGTTTAGTCGTGTCCGACTCTCCGTGGCTTCTAGGTTACACATCAGCTAATACTGGTAATTTGTCACTTGCAGACATGGGCAGTTGTTCTTGAACCAGTGTTCATATAAATGTTGTTCAGTCATGTCCGACTCTCTGTGACCATATTGACGCAGCACACCAGGACCATCTGGTTGTGTTTATCCATATGGTTTTCATAGCCAAAATACTAGAGTGGGTGCCAGTTCCTTTTCTGCAATTTATCTGACCTCTCTGCTATGACCTGCCCATCTTGGGTGACCCTACATGGTATAGCTCACAGCTTCATTGAAGCACACAAGGTAGGGATCCAATAGGAGGTTCATATGATTTTTGTGGCCAATTACTCTGCACCAAGCCGCCATTTTTTTTTTTTCTGGAGCGGTTTTGAATTCTTGCAGCTGCACCAACTTAAAAGCAGCAATCCTCCATGCCAGCACCTTCTATAGGACTAATGGGAAAACTGAGAGAGGTCACTGACAGGCTAATTGGAAACACTGCATTTAGCAGTATGTGTATTCGTGAGCTGTATGAGCTACAGAGGGCAGACCAAATTGGTCACGTCATAATAAAGTACGTGTCAGTAAATAGATACCCATGGATATTATACACCTAGTAACACCCAGGAGCCCGCCGTGCCCCCCGGGATTATATCGTGCAGGGTATCATTAGACTTGTAATGGTCACAGAGCTTGCAATCTAATGCTCAGGAGCTGGTGGTCTGCTCCGTCCGGTCTGTGCCACCTCTTACATTCCTGGGATAGCGACCGGATGATAAGAACATTCCTCCCAGACGTGAGAGTCACCAAGACCTCCTTACAAGGAGCTGACGGACCCCCGGCCAGGACCCTCAGAGCCCGGGAGTAACAGAACATATAACATATACAGGGTGGGATTCCTACGGACTCCGGGGTATTAAAGGGGTAAGTACTTTATTTTTACTACATCGAAAAAATTACTTCATAGCGTCGTTACTAACTGTGCAGAGTGAATGTCCGCCGCGTCTCCCCATGCAGGGACTGTTTGTATGATTGTAAGCAGTAAATACAGAGCTGATAAGAACCTCTTACTAAAATATAGTATATAAAAGGAATTAGATACCCAGGGGTATTATATACAGAGTAACACCCAGGAACCTCCATATCCCTTTAAATCTATGGTAGGCAGCGCTCATACAATGGCGTTAGTGCTCACCTGCTATGGGGGGGGGGGGGGGCTGAGATAGAGGGGGTTATTGTGATGTATGACCCTGTATTTACTATCAGGATGACATACCATCACACTCCCTGCAATAGCTTAGTAAATACCCCCAGAGGTAAGAAGGGCTGTGATTAGTAAATATAGGGATGCCCATGTCAGTCACATGACATGCTTAGCAAATCCCCCAGTGACACAACCCTGACAAGATCAGTTTATACAACACTTGCACCCCTTGCTCACTGTGACTTAGGGAGTTCAGCTGCACCCCACTGACGAGGCCCATAAAGGCCGAAACGCGTCTGGGATTGGCTGTTTCTCCTGTTCAGGGTAGAATTGCCTGGTATTTTGGGGCTGGATCACTCTTTTGAGTGGGACCAGACTGATATACTACAGGATATTTCTCCCTGTGAAGGGCACAAGTGAGCTAAAAGAGGCCGCTCTCAGAGTGGCTTATCATGGCCATAGAACTAACCTATTAAGATTGGTTCGTTCTCTGATGAGCACCTCTGACTTTGTTATTTTGTTTATGCAAATTACCTTTAGGGTTTAGTCTCCCTAAGGGTAATAGGGGACTCCAGACGTGGACCCCTTGCTCACTGTGCCTTAGGGAGTTCAGCTGCACCTCACTGACGAGGCCCATAAAGGCCGAAACGCGTCTTGGTTTGCTGTTTCTCATGTTCAGCTTAGAATTGCCTGGTATTTCAGGGCTGGATCACTCTAGTGAGTGGGACCAGACTGATATAGTACAGGATATTTCTCCCTGTGAAGGGCACAAGTGGCTGAAGAGGTTGCTCTCAGAGTGGCTTATCATGGCTATAGAACTAACCTATTAAGCTCAGCTCCTTCTCTGATGAGCCCCCGTGACTTAGTTATTTTGTGTATATATATAAACATAAATCCAGTTCTTAGCCAGATCACCAGAATACTCTCGGGATCAATATAATCTTAAAACGTAACATTTATTGGTGCAATTAAAATGTGAGTTCAAGACAAACCCAAGGAGCTGCCAGCTCTAGACCTGAAGGTGGAGGAGCCTTCCCTTCTGCTCCCTGGGAGCCTCCCTGGTCCAGTTATATATTTATTAGTGAGACGTTACACCGGGTCTCGCTTCTTCTTCTCTTTTTGAGCTCACATTTTAATTGCACCAATAAATGTTAAGTTTTAAGATTATCTTGATCCCGAGAGGTTACATTTTTTCGCCCACCTTCTTTTATTTTCTCGCTTCGCCGATTTTTCAATCATGAAATAACGCCAAATATGCCTCAAATTAACGTGCAGCCTCACTCACAGGCTCCCTGGCTCCCCCTGTGCTGTGTGTAAGTTAATTTGAGGCATATTTAGGTTTTTTTTGCTGGTTTTCTAGCTCCGGTTCGGCCATTAAATTCGTAATTTAGTACAGCCCTGTAACTGCAGGCCTCGGTTTGCGCCGCCCGCTGTTGCATCTACGGGCTTTGGTCCTAAGTCTTCCTGGCCTCGCTCATTGCAGTCTGTCCCAGGGGCCTCGCAATTAAAACCTGCGGCGTTCATCGGGAGCCCTGCAATGAGCGCTTTCGACGCCCGCAACATTTAACATAGAGTGACCAATGGCCCATAGATCCACAACTATTATTTATATATATATAGCAGAGGTCAGACAAATCACGGACCACTGGAAAAGAAACTTGAAACCCACTCCAGTATCTTTGCCAAGAAAACTGTATGGATGAACATAGCCAGACACAAGTTGTGACTAGTGTTCTGCATCTATGTGGTCACCAAGAGTTGGACACGACTGAACAACAACAACTATCTATCTACATACATACACATATATATACATACATATTTTCAAACTCTGTCCCCCCCCAGATTGTGTTTGATTCCTACACCCTTGCAACCAACCTTAAAACCTTAAAGCTAGGAAAATGACTAAAATATTGGTTGGGTCACCAAGTGGCTAATGCTAGCCACTGCTGGAGGTCAGCTAACAGGAAAGTTCCAAGGGATTTTATAAGTTAATTTTCTACATGTAAAAGCAAAACATCCAAATAGACCAAAAACACAGCAGAATCAGTGTACTTAAGCAAATAGTCACTCCTTGGTTTGTTTTCTACCAAACCTGGGGCCATATATGCTCCTCTTTACATTAATAACAACCAGGAATCCTATATTAGGACATTAATACCAGAGGTGGAGCTAGTAAATGGAAGCCCCTGGTGCATTGCACCACCTGCACCACTGGTAGCTCATACACCCAACACTGATATGTTCATACTTCTTTGATATAAAAACTATTTGGGGCCAAACTGCTCCTAGAGAATACCCAGAGGGCCCCGGCGCAGCCTGTAATGTTACATTGTATACTTGTAGCTGCTGTGCTCTGTAGTATATTTACTTACAGGACAATATTTTTTTGTGAATCAATTTAGTGTTTGTTGCATCACATCCTGAGTGTGGGGTGAGTGCAGAAGTCCAGAGCCTTTATTTGATGACCCAATAAGATTAAAATTGACACCACACCCCTTCCCCCTCACAGGTCCATTACCTTGCATCATTCAATGCAACCACAGTTATCCAGAAATATCAACTCCCTTCTCACAGACAGTTTCCACCAATGTGTCATGGATCCCTCCAGGGTCTTCTAGAGGCATTTACTATTATTATTTTCTGTGTGGCTTTCTGTGATTAGATATACAGTGGTACCTTGGTTCTCAACCTTAATCTGTTCCGGAGGGGAGGTTGAGTACCAAACTCCCATAAGGAGCAATGTAAATTGGTTTTCGCAAACGGGATGAGTATCGAAGTCGCGCAATGAGTACCAAGGTTTTTTGTACATCCAGACAGGTTGAGCATTGAAGATATTGAGTTCCGAGAACCCAGGTACCACTGTAAGTCAAATAATAATTAGTTTTGTCATTGTGCGGGGGCCCTTTAATGATACAGCACTTTGCTGGATATCCTGTAACTTTCCAAACTATTAGAAACAATATCTGTAACCTAATATTAAGCTACTGCTAAAGGTTAATTAATAATTAATATCCCCTCCCTGATTATTACTCATATGTAGTCCGCTGAAATACTGGGTGCAGCTAATCTGCTCGGCTAGGTGTGTGCTACTCATATATATATATATATATATATATATATATATATATATATGTGTGTATGTATGTGTGTGTATGTGTGTATATATATATATATATATATATATATATATATAAAGAACATTATCACATCTTCCTGTGACCCTGCCATGTGCCTTCTCATGTTTTCTGGCTGCTCTTCTACTCCTTGATATGTGGGGATGTTTATATGGCTGTATTACCTTAGCTCAAACCTTGTGAAGAGACCTGGACACTTGACCGATCAGTGCATTACTTCTGTGCCGGTCACTTGGAATCTCTGCTCTTGCGCCGCTTGCCTTAATCAGTATGGCCTCTGACATGATAAAGAGAGGTGCAGCTCCCGAAAGCTCATCATACTAACTATAATGTTTGTCCAATGAAAATAGTATCCCTATACTATAGTGTCACAGTGTGTAGAATTATGGTATCCATTTCCTAAGGTCAGAGATTAGGCAAGGAGCATACCCAGATAATGACACATACATGCTATATATTGTATGTCCCTGCTCCGTTTCCCATAGTGCTGTGCTATTAATGGATTTCTCTGAATTCTGAGCAGAAAATATATTTGTTTCAGACTTTATTAGATACTAGGAAATTGCCCGTCAAAAATGACCAGAATGAAATACAGACCCCCATAAGCCAATAAATAACCCTGGCACTCATGGGGGTCAATACAGACCCCCATAATACATTAATTAACCCCGTCACTCATGAGGGTCAATACAGACCCCCATAAACCCATAATTAACCCTGTCACTCATGGGGGGTCAATACAGACCCTCATAAGCCAATAAATAACCCTGTCACTCTGGGGGACAATACAGACCCTCATAAACCTCTATTTAACCTCATCAGTCCCATAAGAGTATATTATGACCCTAACATTAACCACATAAGTGCCATGACAGTCCTCAAGGACCATCATGACACTAAGTACAAACACTACACTGCACTATACACCCCAATAAACCATTAAATCTAAACTAACCCCCTCTACACTAACCTATTAACACCTACACTACCTACCTACACTACCTACCCCCTAATACCCCCCCACCCACCACTCTAAGTACAGAAAATAAAAAACCTAAGTCACAAAAAATAAAAAGTCTACATTACAGAAAATAAAAAAATACATTACAACCCCCCCACTACAGAAAAAAAAAATACACACCTGAAAAGAAAAGACATATAGAATACATACAATACAATACAAATAAAATACAATACCCCCTATCTAACATACAATTAATACTATCTATCTAAAATACATCCCCCAATCTAATATACAATACATCCTAACTATCTAAAATACACACCCCTAACATAAAATAAATCCTAACTCTCTAAAATACATACCCCTAACATACAATAAATCCTAACTATCTAAAATACATACCCCTATCTAACATACAAAAAATGCTATCTACATACACACACCCTAATTCTAAGCTAAAATAAAATAATTAAGACCACTTACCTTTGCAGATGTCCCTTCAGATCACCAACCTAGGGGAAAAGAAAAAAAAATAATACAACACATTTTACATAAAATAAATAAACATTCTAAATATTCTACTTACCTTTCCACCTTTACCTTCTTCTTTTCTTCTTCTCCGGCACAGCCCCTGTTAAAAAAAAAAAAAAAACATTAGATTGCTACAACATACATAAAAAATGGTTATCTGAAGGGACATCTGCAAAGGTAAGTGGTCTTAATTATTTTATTTTAGCTTAGAATTAGGGTTTGTATATAGAGATAGCATGTATTGTACGTTAGATAGGGGTATGTATTTTAGATAGATAGTATTGATTGTATGTTAGATAGTATTGATTGTATGTTAGATAGATAGGGGGTATTGTATTGTATTGTATGTTTTCTATATGTATTTCCTTTTCAGGTTTGTAATTTTCTTTTTATTTCTTTAGTGGGGGGGGGGTTGTAATGTTTTTTATTTTCTGTAATGTAGATTTTTTTATTTTTTGTGACTTAGGTTTTTTATTTTCTGTAATTAGAGTGGTGAGGGGGTTGATTAGGTGTAGGTAGGTAATTTAGGTAGGTAGTGTAGGTGTTAATAGGTTAGTGTAGAGGGGTGTTAGTTTAGATTTAAGGGTTTATTAGGGTGGGTTTAGTGCAGTGTAGTGTTTGTACTGGAGAACTCTCAGAGCACTTACGGGGTAATGTTGGGCTTCTAACTGTCCCATTAGGGTCTTTAAATAACCTTATGGGACTAATGGGGTTAAATAGAGGCTTATGAGGGTCTGTATAGACCCCCATAAGAGACCGTGTTAAAATGGTGTAGTGCTTACACTTTGGGTCACGACGGTCCTGGATGACCCTGATGGCACTTATAGTATTATTACATGCGTTCATTACTGTGTTAGAGGGGTCTATATAGTTGAGGCACACAGTACACTCACATTGTGTGACAAGCAGCATTTCAACACTTTTTTATTGCCCCGTCATTTTTGATGGGCATGTCGCTAGTATATATATATATATATCTCTCATGTGTACATTGAAATCCCAGAGATAAAGTTGGGAATGATCCTCTGTGTATTTATTGGTACAGTTCATGTTGCTTTTTCTCTTTCATGTCCACCAGCTGCAGGGATGGAGCTGGTTTATGTTCTGGGACAATCCCCTGGACCCCCCCTCTTCAGGTCTACAGCTGGGAGAACTCTATAAATGAGCTACTGTGACTTTAAACATCTCTAGCCAACAAGACTGTGACACGTTAACCCCTAAAGAGCTGGCTTGCTATAGTGGGGGCTATAACTAGCCTGTTTTCTAAAGGGTACAAAGCCCCTGATTGTCTGCCGGCCAAGAACAAGCTCCTCCTGTGTCCAATGACTTGTATGGAAAATACAGATGTTGTAACCACTGGCTGCTTAAGGCGGTCTGCGCAGCTGGTACTAACTGCGTGTGTCCTGTGTATTTACACAGCGTCTAGAACCCCAGGATAACTTATATGGGGCTGTTAGATAGAGGTGGGGGTATACACATACAAAAAGCATCACAACTGGTTGGTATTTAAAAAATTTGAGTAGAAATGTTAGGTAATTTGATCTTGAAAGTTGTTGGCAACCAAGTGCGGTTATGTTCTTTTCTGCAGTAAGTAGGACCTTTGCTGTGTTCCTGCATGGACTAATGGAGTGTAACCCATTCCCTACCAGTAAGGGCTCTGGTGCATATACCCCCCCCCCCCCCCTCTTCCTGCCTGCTATGGGAATCTCCCCAATCCACCTTAAGAAAGAAACCGCACTTAGTTACTCTGATGTTTTGTTCTTATTTGGAGTAAAACAAGTTTTTTTCCTGTAGCCCTGATGACATCCAGGAAGCCGGTGAGACAGCAGCGAGAGGAGCCGACCCAGCCAGAGAGGACCACAAGATGAGCGGAGACAGACACTGATCTGAGGAGGTGAGTGGGGACTCTGCAGACACTGACCTGGGGGAGGCGAGTGGGGACTCTGCAGACACTGACCTGGGGAGGCGAGTGGGGACTCTGCAGACACTGACCTGGGGGAGGTGAGTGGGGACTCTGCAGACACTGACCTGGAGGAGGCGAGTGAGGACTCTGCAGACACTGACCTGGGGGAGGTGAGTGGGGACTCTGCAGACACTGACCTGGGGGAGGCGAGTGGGGACTCTGCAGACACTGACCTGGGGGAGGTGAGTGGGGACTCTGCAGACACTGACCTGGGGGAGGCGAGTGGGGACTCTGCAGACACTGACCTGGGGGAGGTGAGTGGGGACTCTGCAGACACTGACCTGGGGGAGGCGAGTGGGGACTCTGCAGACACTGACCTGGGGGAGGTGAGTGGGGACTCTGCAGACACTGACCTGGGGGAGGTGAGTGGGGACTCTGCAGACACTGACCTGGGGGAGGCGAGTGGGGACTCTGCAGACACTGACCTGGGGGAGGTGAGTGGGGACTCTGCACACACTGATCTGAGGAGGTGAGTGGGGACTCTGCAGACACTGACCTGGGGGAGGCGAGTGGGGACTCTGCAGACACTGACCTGGGGGAGGTGAGTGGGGACTCTGCACACACTGATCTGAGGAGGTAAGTGGGGACTCTGCACACACTGACCTGGGGGAGGCGAGTGGGGACTCTGCAGACACTGACCTGGGGGAGGCGAGTGGGGACTCTGCACACACTGACCTGGGGGAGGCGAGTGGGGACTCTGCACACACTGACCTGGGGAGGTGAGTGGGGACTCTGCACACACTGACCTGGGGGAGGTGAGTGGGGACTCTGCAGACACTGACCTGGGGGAGGCGAGTGGGGACTCTGCAGACACTGACCTGGGGGAGGCGAGTGGGGACTCTGCAGACACTGACCTGGGGAGGTGAGTGGGGACTCTGCACACACTGACCTGGAGGAGGCGAGTGGGGACTCTGCACACACTGATCTGGGGGAGGCGAGTGGGGACTCTGCAGACACTGACCTGGGGGAGGCGAGTGGGGACTCTGCAGACACTGACCTGGGGGAGGCGAGTGGGGACTCTGCAGACACTGACCTGGGGAGGCGAGTGGGGACTCTGCACACACTGACCTGGAGGAGGCGAGTGGGGACTCTGCACACACTGATCTGGGGGAGGCGAGTGGGGACTCTGCAGACACTGACCTGGGGGAGGTGAGTGGGGACTCTGCAGACACTGACCTGGGGGAGGTGAGTGGGGACTCTGCAGACACTGACCTGGGGAGGTGAGTGGGGACTCTGCACACACTGACCTGGGGGAGGCGAGTGGGGACTCTGCAGACACTGACCTGGGGGAGGCGAGTGGGGACTCTGCAGACACTGACCTGGGGGAGGCGAGTGGGGACTCTGCAGACACTGACCTGGGGGAGGCGAGTGGGGACTCTGCAGACACTGACCTGGGGAGGTGAGTGGGGACTCTGCAGACACTGACCTGGGGGAGGCGAGTGGGGACTCTGCACACACTGACCTGGGGGAGGCGAGTGGGGACTCTGCAGACACTGACCTGGGGAGGTGAGTGGGGACTCTGCAGACACTGACCTGGGGGAGGTGAGTGGGGACTCTGCAGACACTGACCTGGGGAGGTGAGTGGGGACTCTGCAGACACTGACCTGGGGGAGGCGAGTGGGGACTCTGCACACACTGACCTGGGGGAGGCGAGTGGGGACTCTGCAGACACTGACCTGGGGGAGGTGAGTGGGGACTCTGCAGACACTGACCTGGGGGAGGCGAGTGGGGACTCTGCAGACACAGACCTGGGGAGGTGAGTGGGGACTCTGCACACACTGACCTGGGGGAGGCGAGTGGGGACTCTGCAGACACTGATCTGGGGAGGCGAGTGGGGACTCTGCAGACACTGACCTGGGGGAGGCGAGTGGGGACTCTGCACACACTGACCTGGGGGAGGCGAGTGGGGACTCTGCGGACACTGACCTGGGGGAGGCGAGTGGGGACTCTGCGGACACTGACCTGGGGGAGGCGAGTGGGGACTCTGCAGACACTGACCTGGGGGAGGCGAGTGGGGACTCTGCAGACACTGACCTGGTCATTGGCCAAAACTCACTAAGTATTCCTGGGACTTGGAAGGTTTCCAGTGTTGCTATAAAGAATATACAGAGAAGCAACATGCAGCCACCAAGATGCAGCCACCAAGATGCAGCCACCAAGATGCTTAGTGAGTCTGGCCATGGTTTAGAAGAAAACTGCTTGTAAATGAATCAGTGGGAAACATGTTGGGATCACCAGTGTATGACATGACCAGACTGTGTGTGTATGTGTGTATATATATATATATCAGAAGTAATACTAAAGAAGGTAAGGAGTGGAATAGGGAACAGATTCAGTGATGCACATGTGGGCATCTTGACAGCATTTATGTAGAAACATATAATATGATGGCAGGTAATAGCAAACTTTGTAATAAATGCAAGTATGTGTTCAGTACTACTTTAATAAGTCCTCAGGACAACCTTATATCTGACATGTTTTACTTGCATTACTATACTTGTCCCTACTACCTCCTCTTGAAGGCGGTTCCACTTATCTACCACATACAAACTTGTAAAGTTTTCTCTCTTGCAGGCAGCTGATGGCCAGACCTGGTACTGTCCGTGTGATGGGTCTAAGCTGGGGAGACGGGTCAGATGGTTCCTACCCGGGATAAAGAGGATAAACACACTAAATAGTAAGTGTAACCCTGCACAGCTTGTACACTGGGGGGTTATTACTTATATCTGGGGCTGTAATGACCTTTTATTAACCCTTCTGTTCATCGGCTGGCTAAATATTCGTGCCAACCAGGCGAAAAGTTGCCAATCAACCCTTCCTAGAAGTAGTAACAAATTAATAGTAACTAAAATTATTATTATTAATTTATGGATTCAATGTCGCTTTATATATTTCTACATTTTAAACCAGTTTTGCCCATTATCTGATTCTGAGTGACCCCAGTGGTTATTAATCCTCCATCATTAGCTGTTTGCTTTGTGTATATAAGATGTTCAGCAAGGATAAGGTTAACTCATTCACTGCATACGACAGGATGTGAAGCTTTCTCATGGCGGGTGTGATTCAGTCTGCCACTTTCACATTGTGAGAGGAGGGCCCGGAAAACGAAATGCAACTGGTGGGCTCTGGGTGTGAAAGGGTTACTGAGATCTGTAGACAGAATAGAAAAATACATATATTGAGAAAGTTGATTCTGCTCAAAGTTGCTCAAATCTAAAAGAGGAAGGAAGCTATTTACACACTGTATCGGCATTATATTATATATAATTATATCAATACAAGCTGCAGAATAGGTACTGTAAGAAGAGGGTATGCATTACTTACATCTCTGCCAGTGAAAGGGTTAAGAGTACTTTTGGACATCAGTACCCCTATCAATGCAAGCTTATACTGTTAATTGGTTCTGAAGATTGTGGGTTCAGTTACAAAACCATATAAGTTGAATAATACTTAAAGGGCCACTGCAGTTTTAATTGTTTATTCAGTTCCTGATTAGGAATAAAACCAGTAAGTGCCAAAAATGTGCATTAATACTTGCATTGTATCTTCTGGCAAAGCCGCTTCTCTCCACCCCCTATTAAGTGATGAAATGATCTGCTCAGAAGGCTGAACTAAACCTTTCTGACTGTAGTAGGTATGTCTGTGATAGGAAGTGGCAAAATAAAGACTGCTATTAGGACAATAGATAAAGATCCCTATCAGGACGTTACCCCTAACATGTGTCCAGTATTGTGTCCCTGGTCTCAATCCGTGTAAGTTGGGGTTTATATTTCCATTAGTTCTAGTTGGGTAGTATCCTGTAGTATCAGAGAGCCACTAAGCGATGTTCTGTATTGGCTTCTTAAGCCTCACCATACTATCTTTAAAGGAGTATCACTACTATAGTATTCATAGTATGTAACGCCTGCGCGATGCCAACTGCGCACAACTACTATCCTCAAATAGCGCCTGTGTAGTTGCACTCACGAGTTGGCAAGCGACGGTGGGTCAGTGGGAGGGGGAGAGAAAGGAGGCAGAAAGGGAGGGAAACGCAGGGGAGAGGGGAATAGAGAGGGGAGGCAGAGAGAGAGAGAGAGAAGTAGAGAGGAGGAAGGGGAGAGAGCAGGGGAAGGAGGGGGAGAGAGAAAGTGAGGGAGAGACAGAGGGCTGGGGGAGTGAGGGAGGGAAAGAGAGAGGATCGGGATGCATATGTGTGTGAGTTTGTATAATCCATCCTGAGCTTTGTGCAAAACTGTGCAATACAGCAGGTATATGCATAAGGGAAGCCATGTTTAAAATGGTAATCGAAGCTTTTGTAGGCACATTTGCATGTCCCTTCCCAGACTCCCAGAATGCAGTGTAATAACTGTATTTCTCGGAATTCTGTTCAGGAAATCATTTGTTTAACTTTTTTTAGACAGTACATTTGTGTTCACATTTAAATATCTGTATATTTGACTGTAGACCAGAAGAAAAAAGCCCATCTAGCCTGCCTATACCATCTACCCAAAGGTTGGCTTAATTAAGGATAGCCTTATGGGCACCCTCACAAGCTTAAATTCCTTTACCGTATTTGACCCTACCACTTCCACTGGAAGGCTGATCCACTATTCTCACATTACTCTAAAATCTTTTAACTTCAAATGACCTCTTGTTTTTGCCCCCCTTTTTCTGGAAGACATTTTTCTCTTGAACTTTATTACATTTGATATGTTTAAAGGTCTCTTTTTTTGTTATACATATATATTTATAATTACATTTGTTGGTGAATGTATCCGGTTACATGTTTCCCAAAAAAGAATGTCATTTTGAGTATTCTCAATTATATCAGAAACAACCCCCCAGCATAAATGCTCCGTATTGCAGCCACACTGGTGCATCCTGGGTGTATATAAAACATTACATGAATGTTACTATTTTGGTATAATTTACAATTCTAGATTTTCTAACCATAAACATTGATGTTTGTAACCCTGACCCATCATCATCTGTTGCTGTGCGGTTATCACCATAGTTATCATTTAATAGTTACTACCTGGGGGTCTACCTGCATTGTTTTCAACTAGATCCAAATCTAGTGTATTCACATGAGGTATTGCCCTGGATCTTAAAGGAGGGGCCCATGAGCGCTGAAAGGTGACCAGGCCGCTCACCCAGGGGCAGGGGACCTGGCCGCACGGCCTGAGCGCTGGCAGGGGACCGAACCGCACGGCCTGAGCGCTGGCAGGGGACCGGGCCGCTCGGCCTGAGCGCTGGCAGGGGACCGGGCCGCTCGGCCTGAGCGCTGGCAGGGGACCGGGCCGCTCGGCCTGAGCGCTGGCAGGGGACCGGGCCGCTCGGCCTGAGCGCTGGCAGGGGACCGGGCCGCTCGGCCTGAGCGCTGGCAGGGGACCGGGACGCACGGCCTGAGCGCTGGCAGGGGACCGGGCCGCACGGCCTGAGCGCTGGCAGGGGACCGGGCCGCACGGCCTGAGCGCTGGCAGGGGACCGGGCCGCACGGCCTGAGCGCTGGCAGGGGACCGGGACGCACGGCCTGAGCGCTGGCAGGGGACCGGGCCGCACGGCCTGAGCGCTGGCAGGGGACCGGGCCGCACGGCCTGAGCGCTGGCAGGGGACCGGGCCGCACGGCCTGAGCGCTGGCAGGGGACCGGGCCGCACGGCCTGAGCGCTGGCAGGGGACCGGGCCGCACGGCCTGAGCGCTGGCAGGGGACCGGGCCGCACGGCCTGAGCGCTGGCAGGGGACCGGGCCGCACGGCCTGAGCGCTGGCAGGGGACCGGGCCGCTCGGCCTGAGCGCTGGCAGGGGACCGGGCCGCTCCCCCGCGAGCGCTGGCAGGGGACCGGGCCGCTCCCCCGCCAGCTCGGCCTGAGCGCTGGCAGGGGACCGGGCCGCTCCCCCGCGAGCGCTGGCAGGGGACCGGGCCGCTTCCCCGCGAGCGCTGGCAGGGGACCGGGCCGCTTCCCCGCGAGCGCTGGCAGGGGACCGGGCCGCTTCCCCGCGAGCGCTGGCAGGGGACCGGGCCGCTCCCCCGCGAGCGCTGGCAGGGGACCGGGCCGCTCCCCCGCGAGCGCTGGCAGGGGACCGGGCCGCTCCCCCGCGAATGCTGGTCACCTTCCAGCACTGGTGGGGACCCAGTCGGTCCCCAGACTAAGAAGTTTGAGAGCCCCTAATGTAGACCTTTAGAAAACAGTCACATTTACTTCATGTTGTTAGTCTTTTGTTGGTTGTTCTAGTTTTGTTTTTTGTTCTCTCTCCATGTTGTGTCTGTGGTCTTCATGGCACCACCTAGACCTATAACAATATGCAAAGTGTTTATGTTACTTGCCTCGTGTTTGTGTCCTTGGTACTCAAGGTTTACTCCATGGTGCAGGCTGGTACTCGGGAATATTTACCCTTTCACACCTGGCAGACTTTTTAAATGCAAATAATACATAGAAGCCAGAAGAACCTGGTGCAAGTGTTATTATATTTCTCTCTTCCTGATATTCTTAAACTCTAACTAGAACAAATCAAACAAAAAAAATATTTTGTGCAACATAAATGTCTTAGCATATCCTTAGTATACTGTGTTCTGTAGTTGTAGTACTGTCTTTCAAGGTATCGCAGACAATGTTGGGGGCTGAGAGGTGCAAATCATGGGCAGAGCATGGAGGACGCGTTGGAGTGTGTTTGGAGATAAGACTTGAGATATAAGGAGGTGCAAAGGTGTTACGTGCTTTAAGTTACATTTAGGATGTTTAATTGTATCCTTGACGAGATAGGGAGCCAATAGGGATGATAATGAGCATTGGATGAGGTAGATGAGCCGTAAGACGCATTCAGGGGATAGGTAATTGAATGGAAGGCCAGTTAAGATGGAATTCCAGTAGTCAAGACTGGACATAAGAGCATAGATTAGACTAACTGTAGTGTCATATGTGAGGAAGGGAAGAACTTTGGAGATATTCCAGAGGTGGAGACAACAGAATTTGGTATGTGATGAAGAGGTCGGAGTCAAGTGTGACAGAAAACGTTTCAGGTGTAGAGGTGGGGGCTTTTCTAATAGCTTTGCCTAGGAGATGTTAATGTTTAAATGATTAGAAGGAGATGGTGAGTGAGGAGGGGGTAGATCTGGAGTGTTAGATTTGGGTATTGTCAGCTTTAAAATGGTACTGAAAGCCACAGGATTTGGCTAGTTTGGCGGGAGAGGAAATGTTGATTGAGAAAAGCACTGAGCCTTGAGGACTGAGCCTTGACTTCTCCAAAACTGACCGTGGCCATGGAGGAGAGCAGGTGCCACAATAAGAGACACTGATGGAGAGGTTGGAGTGATATCATTCAAAGAGGTTTCAAAGCACAGAGGTGGAGTTTGCAGGAGGAGTATGTGGTCAACTGTGTCAAAGGCAGCCAGGTCAAACTGTTTTGGTAAATAGGTGTCGCCTTTTATTTGGCAGTGAATGGGTTATTTGTTACTTGGGTTAGTGTAGTTTCAGTTGAGTATTGGGGACAGAACCCAGCGGATCAAGTGTGGTGGTTGCCAAGCAATGAACATGAGCTTGAGTGAGCTCAGAGTGGCAGTGGTTGATAGACATGCCTGGAGTTCTGCAATCCATAGGATCACGGAGAGTCTGGCATGACTGAACAACTAAACAGCAACAAGGTGGTTGTAGACTATGGTGAGTAGAGCGAGAGGACATGTGTTACCTACACTGTACGGCCACACAAATGATGTGAATGGAGATAATGGTTTGTTGGAAAAACGTTCATTGTCATAATGTCCTTTATACCAATATATGGCACCCGCTATCTGGGTCGCTCATTTTTGCCACTACAGAAACAAATGAGCACATCATGACCCAAATTAGGATCCAGTGACCCATCTACACATTGAGAAAATAAGATACTTAATTGATAAAAAAAAATAATATGTATCTCCAGCTTTCAGTGCTGAACCCACCTAGGTTCTGGATGGGACCGTTAACCTCTGTACATAGCCCAGATTCACTAAGCTTCATAGGGGGCCCCTGGTGCAGATCAGGAGATGGCAGTGTCGGTCTCCTATTGTTATTCTATCTTAAGTGAAGCCCTCACAGCCCCTGCAATGT